>BQNB010034238.1:0-51751 GCA_026074375.1 Tanacetum coccineum
CAATATTGCTATTGTCTAGGTAGAAAATCCCATTTGCTTGAGGACAAGCAAATCCCAAGTGTAGGGGTATTTGATGAGGTGTCATATTATACACTTTTTCGGGGTCGTTTAACCCCCTAAATCGTGCATTTATGCCCAAAATAGGTACTTAATCGTTCCTTTTTAGGTATTCAGCATTTGGAGAAAATATACGTGACTTGGACCCATTTAGAAAAGAAACAGACAAGACTACAGACCTACACCAATATTTCTCAAGATTATGTTCTTAGAGGCTAGAGACGGCGTCACAAGATACACGTGAGCAATTCAACCCATGACGGCGTCAGAGATTTGGCGACGGCGTCATAACGTAGCCGACCTAAAGAAACCCTAGAAGATTCTTGATAAAAATGATCATTCAACTTGCGCGTGAAGTACCAGATATTGTTTTTATCATAACTCCTTCATACGAACTCGGATTTTGACGATTCAACAGCCTACACGTTCAAAACGAGAAAATCTACAACTACAGGAAAAATGTCATAATGATGGCGTCACATGTTATTGGTGATGCCATCGTGAAGGTCGGTTAGGGTTTTGCCTATAAATACAACCCCATAACTTTGTTTTTATAAAGCCCCCAACTCTAAGTCCGATTCTAGAGTTTGGGTAGGTGTTTTTCCAGCAACTTAGAAGACTTAATTCATCCCATAAACATCTTGTAATGGTTTGATTATCATATCTATCTTAATTCATGTCTTTAATTCCTTTTGTTGATTATGATTTCTCTTGCTTGAGTATGCTTGGCTAATTCATCTAGTATTTATTTAGGAATGCATGAACCTTGTAATTAATTGATTAGATCTTGTTGTTTGTGACAGATTCAATGAGTCTAATTGATTATAGTTTATAATTCTTGTTTCCTATTGCTTCTTGTTGATGGATGTGTGCGTTAGGCTCTAGAAAACCACCTTTTGTTTGTATCACTGTTGATATGTCTAGGGAAACATGATTGTGTAGAAAGGATACCATAGGTAATAGTCTTCATACTACCTTACCCCTTATATGGTTGATACCTCTTAAGATATTTTAATTGCATGTAATATACTCTTAGGGGCCTTGTAATAGTCTTTATACTACCTTACTTCTGCATTGCCCTAATGGAATATTACATAGACGGCGGGTTCGTGTAATCCGTTCATGAATTAGAAAATACTTACACATTACATCTCAAGTGTGACAAAATAATAGGTAGAATTGGATAGCTAGCAAGGAGTAATGCATCCTAGGTAAATACGCTTCATTGTATAATTGTTATTTAGGTTATTAGTTTAATTAGCTTAAAACCAAAACCTCTCTAAAACCAGAATTTACTTGCTTTCATAAAATATAAAAACACAAAAAGAATCTTCCTTCAACCCCTAGACTTTAGTAAACATTCGATCCGACCTTCACAGTGTTATTCCCCTAGAGAACGATAACAACCCTCGAGCCTTGCCTATACTATACTATAACGGTTAGGTACACTGCCTAGGGAGTTGTAAAACTTTTTGTAGAAGTCCCTTTTGACAACCGCAACAAGCGTCGAGCTTTGTTGAAAGTCGGTGGAGTTAAATTGTAATACGGTTTGGAAAAGGCCACGATAATAGCTTTGGGAACAAAGGTGGTGAAAGCTCGAAGCAAAAAGGAGCTTGCTTTAATTGCGGAATAGAAGGCCACTTTTGTAAGTGAGTGTAGAAAGCCAAAAGAGAACAAGGCCTTTGTCAGGGGAGCATGGAGCGATAGTGAAGACATCGATAAACACCAAAACGATGCAACATGTCTCATGGCGATTGACTCTAAGGAGGTAGTATCCAAACCATCTTGTTCAAATATTGATTTAAACTATATTGATTTGCAAAAGGAGAATGAGGAACTCCTAAAGTTTAACAAGGATTTTACTAAAACTTTTGAAAAACTTTTAAAAGAAAAACATGCTCTCAAAGATAAAAATTCAAAACTTTCAAGTAAAATCAATGATCTTGAAATTGAAGTAAAGAAACTTGTTAATACTAAAGAGGTGGTTGAACCTTGCCAAAAGTGTGTTAAACTCACACAAGAGGTTGACTCTTTTTTTTGGAACGACAATTTTTTTTACAACCCATACCACATATCTCATAATATATTTCACAGATGCCTCCAGCGAGGCTTGAATCCACAACCTCTAGGTTGCTGGGGAACTCACATACCCAAGGATACCCTTGGTGGCCAAATGAGCTAGCCTAGTTGGTTAAGAGGTTGACTCTTTAACAAGCAATGTTTCCAAGCTTCAAAACGAAGCATTGAATTTTTCAAAATTCAAAGAAAGTAGCATTGCTTTAGACGATATGTTAAGTCGTCAAAAAATGTCCCAAGATAAGGAAGGTCTTGGATTTTCTAAGAATGATAAAACCACTTCCGTAAGTCTAAACAAACCAATAGTGTTTGTAAAAGAAAGTTAAATAAGAAACTCTTCAAAAGGCTTTGTTAAACTCGTAGTTCCTCAAACTCACTTTTGCTAAAAGACACTCGAGGTACCCAAAAAACCATTGAAAAAAGGAGTGAAACAAAACATCACTCGAGCTTACATAATGGTCTTGGATACACACAACCTCAAGTTGACCCTATACCTCTTTTACCCACACCACATATGAGACCTTCAAACTCATATGCTCGAAGACCTTCTTTTCAAAACAACCATTCTTCTAAAAGATGAAGTTTTTATAACAACCAAAGGTCTTCATATCACCAACCTAGCACATTTCAAAGGAGAGAAAACTCCTACCCAAATCAAAGACTAAAAACACCTTGGAGCGTTGGACCAAACTTCCAAAACGTCCATGATTTTCAAAACAATCATTGGTCCGCGTTCTCAAGGTACGACCTACATAAACTATGTGCTTTACTACAAGACCCAAGAATGGTTAACTTGGGCATCATATTTTCTAACCACAACGGACCCATAAAACAATGGGTACCACGACCGTGAATTCATATTTGCTTGTAGGTATGTATTAAATGCGATCTACTACCGGACGATTGGATTATGGATAGTGGTTGCACTAAGCACATGACCGGGAATAGAAGATTGTTTACTTTGTACAAGTCGTATGATGGTGGACATGTCGTATTTGGGAGCAACCTAAAGGGCAAGGTCGTCGGTGGTGGTAATATTACTCATGACTCCATTACAATTATCAATGTTGAGCATGTTAGTGGTTTAGCTTTTAACTTGATTAGTGTAGGTCAATTATGTGATGATGATTGCGTAGTTAGCTTTACTAAAGTAGATTGTGATCTTAGTAAAAATGGTAAATTGCTAGCTAAAGGACATAGGAGAAATGGTTTATATACGTGCAAATTGGGAAATAACTCCAAACAATAAATTTGTCTTGCATCCGTGGTGTATAACTCAACGCTTTGGCATAGGAGGTTAGATTACGCCAATATGAAGTTGAGCTTTGAAAGACACTTTTGTGATACATGTGGTCTAGGAAGTCAAGGTAATGCAAATAATAGGTCTAGGAAAGAAGTGTCAACTACTAGGGTTTTAGAGTTGTTACACTTAGATTTGTGTAGTGTATCTCCAATTCAAAGTTACGAAGGGAACTTCTACACTTTAATAATTGTTGTTAATGATCACAACTTCGGGAATCTGGCGCGCTGGCCATGCGCTGGCGCGTGGGCAATGCGCCAGGCACGAATTGTATTTTGACAATTTGTGTTCCTTGGCCTATAAATACCCACCCTTGGCCTTTGTATTCCTCACCTCTTGCAAAATATTCTTTCCTCTCTTTTCTCTCCTCTAATCCTCTAAGTCTAAACATCAAGTGTTCTTAATCTTCTCCTTTATCATCCATTGAAGAACACACATCTTTGCAAGAGAGCCACACAAGTACCTAATCCATACTTGGGTGTTTTGTCAAGGGTATTCTTTCTCATACCCTTTCTTTAGAATCGAGTCTCTAGGCTAGGTTAGGGCTTGGTTCAACATCTATCTTTTTATTCTATCAAGTTGTAAGGGAAGTCTTGTATCCGTTGGATCAAGCCTAGATCATTGGAGATCTAGTTGGGGTTTGATAAGCTTCCAAGGGGTAGGCTTCTAGAGTTATAGGTTAAGTCGAATCACGGGTTCTTAGGGGTGGATTCTGAGGGCGGAATATCGTAGGTAGTAACTCTTCTGCGTGAGCGCTGAGCTTTGTTAAAAGTTGGTGGAGTTACATTGTAATACGGTTTGTAGTCCACCATAAGGATTATACTAGGATTAGTATCGGTGTCGTGGATTCACAACTGGACGTACGGAAGGACTAAACCCCCTTTCCCAAACCAGTATGTATCGTGGTGTCTCTTATTCTCTCTGTCTATTTAATGTTCAATTTGCTAAGTAGATCATTACAACACTCGACTCTTTCGAGACTTAAAGTTTTATAAACTTCAAAGAAATCAAGAAAACCGTATTTATCCCCCTTTACGGTTCTACATCATTCAACACTTTGGTCAATGCTGATATATATTTACGTAAGTATGACTTTAGACTATCGCTAGTCAAAGAGTCTAGGACCATAAATGTGGAATTCTCTAAATTTATCACACCCGTAACCCACTAGTCACCTCCGACATGGATCGACATATACACCTATGAAGATAAATTAATTCAGTTATGTAAAATTCAATAACTTATTAAATACTAATCGTATATATAGGTATTAAACGTCTAAACACAAACACTTACCCACTCTACAACATCCCATGAAGGGTAGGACGCGTCGATCCATCTAACATTCCCATTAACACTCGATCCGTCTCTAATAGGAAGATTTCTGAGCCTAGGTTCAAGGATGCAGTACCTGATTTAGTAATTGTCCACCGAGCACCATCTGGCCTACTCCTAATCAATAACTCTATCCATGCATTAATTTGCTGATTCAAAATATAAAATAAAATTAATTGTCATTCTGGAAAACAAATAACCTAAACTTTTATAAAGATTTAATAATAAACTTACGTCGTTCGACAACCAACCACGTTTGGCTGGGGCACGCCCCCGGATCCATGCCTCCCTTGTACAATTAAGGGACTAGTTCTTGCCAAAACGATTCCATAACTTTAAAACCCTTCATATGACAGTCCAGATATATAGGTTCGGGGTTGTAGAGGAATGTGAGACACTCAACATACTTAAGTCGCTTAACCTAAACAGCCAAAATTAAAATACAATATCAATTAAAAAAATTTAATTTATGTTAATAGATTAAATACTACTCTTACGATTACCTTACTAGGGTCTACGTTCTCATATGAAATGAAATCTCCAGTAGTACGTGCACCAGTAATCCTAACATCATCATCATCATCACGTGCATTGTCATCACCAACCGCCTTTCCAAGATCAAAAGCGGAAATGTTGGCGGTAATAATATTTTTCTTACTCTTTTCAGCCTGTTTCTGAGGTACGACAGTAGTAGGTGGCAAATGAGTATATGGACTCCTCAAAAAAATTCCAAGACGACAATCTCTCCTTTCTCGATTCATCACATCCTAAAAAAGAAAAAAAAATCATCATTTGTTACTTTAGCATGATTAGTTACTAGTATACAAGCATAATCGAGAAATTTTTTTAGGTAATTATTGGATTACCAGGATGACACCACCAACATCACGAGTGTGTGATGGACCATCTTTGGGGTGTGGGATCAAATGTAGCCGGATAGGTAGAAGACCACGGAGCAAATCATTGTAGTGCCCTAAGGGTAGCAGTGTACGGAGTGGGTGGAAACGAGGTCGGATACGGGGACGACATCGGCTAATCAAATATAGGTTTGTTGAATTGTGACGTCAGGGTACGAAAGCCGTTAAAGAAAGAGCTGCTTGGAGGCGTGAAAATTTTTGGACCAACCTGTGGGAAGCCCTAAATACAAGATTATAATATTTAGTTAGTTTTCAACAAAAAAAATTATATGAAGCTTAAAATCACGTAAAATATACATGCGTGTTTTGAAAACTACTAAACTCACTTAAATCACAATGTTCGCCAACATAGATCGGTCCTTTCATTGTTGCCGGTATCCTTTCACCTCGCATTGCCTGCATTAAATTTTGTAACGAAATAATTAACAACTATTATTTCATCTTTATATATAACCTCATAAATTTGACGTAACCAATTTACCTGCCAATCATCATACATCTGTTTAATAAGGATGTCGTGTGACTTTCTCTTCTCATCTTGTGCCTTTAAAAAGTTATCCTGTTCCACCATATGTCGATAAATATATTCTGGAAAATCATCGCGACTATGTTGGTTTACAGGCGGCGGTATTGGTGGTGGTTCGCGAATATCACCATCAAAGAATGCTTTGCTTGCAAGCCACCAATCCGCTTGAGCCTCAACGACATCTGGTGTAAGTCTTGGCTTAGGTCGAGCTCCTTTTACAATAACAAAGACATTAACTACGAAATTAAATACAAAATCCAATAAATATTATAATGATATACCAAAAACTAAAGTGCATAATTAATAAGAACTCACATAAAAAATGCGGGATATATTTTCGTAAAAACCTTCGTTTGAAACGCCAAGCAAGTGCTCTAGGATGACGCTCTTTACGTGTATAAAAATTAAGCGCCCCTACTCGATACTTCTCCAATATTAAAAAAATAGTTGTTTAAATTCGTTAATGTTATACGTATATATAAAGATTACAAATTAACAGATGACATACCTTAAAGGCCCATGTAAAGCCCATCAACGAATACTTAGGAGGACCACTATCAGGTTCCCTCTCCGTGACAAAGTGAGCTTCTCACCGTTTACGTATTGCATCCCTTAACTGCTCGTACAATGTCGACCATACGTACAAACCCCAAGGATACATGTTCCACGCCTTTATATTATCTACTAACCTAAAGCACCAATCTGCGACAGTATACCTAACCTCATGACCTAAAAGCACCAACTCCAAAACGCCTAACAAAGAAAGGCCAACAACATCGTGGTCGTTCATAGTATAAAACTCTTCACTTTTAATCTTTTGTAACAACATTCCAGCGGTTATCGGCTTACCATCCCTACATGATTCGAACAATTGTCTCCTAAACAGAATAGGACCATGTTTAAATTTCAAACTAAAATATACCCCAAACCTTAACCCGTTATAAGGCAAAATTCCTCCATCCCAAATTGTATCTCAAAATCGCCTAGCAGGTAAGTGAAAGGGACAATCTCCGTGTCTCCTACTAAACTCTCCACTTGGCGACAACTAAAATAATGTACTAGAATACAATTCTCTTGAGATTGATCTAAATCTAACAACCAACCAAAACACGTGTTCCTAAATGATTCTTCCCTAGGGGTATTTCTAATTTTATTTCTAATTAAAGGAATCAACGTTAACCTACTTCTACATGTAAGACTCACAACATAATCCTAAAGTAACAAAAAGATAAAACTATATACTACTAACATATACTCCCTCCGTCCCACATTAAGTGTCCACTTGACTTTTTCAAAGTCTTTTTTCTTCAACTTTGACCATAATGATTTCTTCTTATGTTATATGATACTTGATGCAAGATATATGAATGGATAGAGTCGACCCTACTACCACCATTGTCATCGTCGCCCTACAACCACCACTATCACCGTCGCCCTATTCAACAAAACGACAACCACACATCCCAGACAACAACCCGCCGCCGCAAACCAACAAACCACCACAACAATAAACCCCCCGCCACAGACAACGACAAACAACCAGGTCACCGACCACATGTCCCCATAAACCAACAACACCGCCTTAACCACCTGATAACAGTCACAAAAACGTCACCACCCACCCCTTTCAAAACCACCAAACAGTCGACAAGCGCCAACACAACCTCACTCACCAATCAGTTCACCGACACTACAACCCAAACACGTTTACCACCATCAACAAAACGCTCCCAAGCCAACAGCAACCACCTAACCGAGCACCACCAACGCCAAACAACTATCACCACCACCACTAAAACATACTAAAAAACACAATTATCAAAAACTAAAAAAAACACAAACCTGCGCATGCCCCTTATAAGTAATTTGAAAGATGTATTTGTCATTCTAATTGATTGCCGGTCATTCAAAGGGATCTTCGCTATTCAGAGGCATATATGCCGCGTCATAATATTCACAGAGTTAGCATATATGGTTTGTTATTTTTATGGATTGACACATGCGTGTACTTTGGGTAGCATCGCGTAAACTTCTCTTACTCTTAACCGCGATTTAAATGGTCCATTTTGGTAATCTGAGGAAAAGTGACACCTCTATCAGGACAACACCCATTCATAATGTGTCCTTTTGCCAGTAAAATTATTCCTCTTTACAAGCTATAAACTCAGAGGGTTCTATTAGCAAGTAGCAAAACCTAATGTTTCTTTCCATCAATTATAAAACATACATTTTACATATGTACACAGTAGAAGCTACAAGTGCTTCTACTTGTACCACTGGGCCTCCAGCTTGCGCACACTTGGGCCGGCCCCAAACTATATTTTTTTGGGCACAAAATAGGTGAGACAAAATTATTGACAAAAGTACCGATTCACTTTAAAATAAAATCGACATAGTCACAAACGTATAACTTTAGATTGAATTAACAGTGTCCATTTAAAAAAAACACTCATATAACAAAAAAAACAAAGGTTATAAACATGAGCGCCCACACATAAGCCATCATACAAAAACAACACAATAATGATAATAGAACACAAAAAATATTATACCTCATCAGCCGCCATATTCACCGAAAACAAAACAAGTAAAAAACCGCCGTCACCAACAACAACCGTCAACCACCAACGACCCTACTACCACCACTGTCATCGTCGCCCTACAACCACCACTATCACCGTCGCCCTATGTCATCAAAACCACCACCACATCCAGACAACCGCCGCACCAACACCACCACACAACCGCCACAGCAACGACAACACCACCACCACATTCCCCATAACCACAACACCGCCTTACCACCACAGTCACAAAAACGTCACCACCACCACCTTCACCACCAACAGTCGACAAGCGCCACCGTCACCACCAAATTCGTCACCACTACAACCCAACCACGTTACCACCACACAAAACCACCAAGGCCGACACCACCACCGTAGAACCACCAACACCAAACAACTATCACCACCACCACTAAAACACTACTAAAAAACACATATTATCAATACTAAAAAAACACAACCTGCGCATCCCCTTATAATAAATTTGAAAGATGTATTGTCATTCTAATTGATTGTCCGGTCATTCAAAGGGATTTCGTCTATTCACGAGGCATATGTCGCGTATAATATTACGCGTTTATGGTTTGTTATTTTTTATGGATTGCTTCCCAGCCTGACGCGTGTACTTTGGGTACATCGCGTAACTTCTTACGCGATTAAATGGTCCATTTTGGTAATCTGAGGAAAAGTGGTCCTCTATAGGACAACACCATTCATAATGGTCCTTTGCAGTAATTTTCTCTTAACTATAACTCAGAGGGTTCTAGTTAGCAAGTAGCAAAACCTATGTTCTTTCATAAAATTATAAAACATACATTTTACATTGTACAGTAGAAGCTACAGTGCTTCTACTGTACAATGGGCCTGGGCTTCCACTTTGGGCCGGCCCAAACTTTTTTTTTTGGGCACAAAATAGGGGGACAAAATATTACAAAAGTACCGGATTTGCAACTATAAAATATCGACATAGTCACAAACGTATAACTTAGATTGCATTTAATCAGTGTAATTTTAAAAAAAAAAACTCATATAACAAAAAAAACAAAGGTTTAAACATGAGGCCCAACACATAAGCCCATATAAAAAAACAAACTATTAAACATGAGACAAAAAAAATCGCAAAAAAAAAAAACTAAATTTTTTTTTACCGCCCCGCAAACAACGCGAGGACATAAACTTCATATAAGGAAAAAAAACTATTAAACATGATACCAAAAAAATAAACCCGCACTATTAAACATGAGACCGGAAAAATAAACCCGCAAAAAAAAAAAAATATAACAAAGAAAAAAAACATTTAAACATGAGGCCCCAAACAACTAAGGTCATATAAGAAAAAAAAAACAAACTATTAAACATGAGAACGGAAAATAAACCGCACAAAATTAAAAAAAAAAAATAATAATAACATGGCCAGAAACAACGCTTCTACTGTACAATTGGGCCTTGGGATCCACTTTGAGGCCGGCCCAAAACTTTTTTTTTGGCAACAAAATAAGGGGGAAAAAATATTACAAATAGTACGATTCAACTTTAAAAATATAGCGATATAGGTCACAAACGTACAACTTTAGATATGCAATTTAAACAGTGTCATTTAAAAAAAACTCATATAAACAAAAAAAAACCAAAGGGTTTAAACATGAGGCCCAACACATAAGCCCATATAAAAACAAACTATTAAACATGAGACAAAAAAAATCGCAAAAAAAAAACTAAAAAAAAAAAAATACCGCCACCCCCACAACAAAACGCGCGGGACATAAACTCATATAGGAAAAAAAAACAATTATTATGTGCTTATCTACTGTTACGATGGGCCTGCGGCTCGCCACTTTGGGCCACCGGGCCCAACCATTTTTTTTTTTTGGCACAAAATAGGGGGAAATAAAATATTACAAAAGTACCGATTCAACTTTAAAATAATCGACATAGTCACAAACGTACAACTTTAGATTGCATTAAACAATGTCATTTAAAAAAACCCATATAACAAAAAAAAAACAAAGGTTTAAACATGAGGCCCAACACATAAGCCCATATAAAAAAACAAACTATTAAACATGAGAAAAAAAAATCGCAAAAAAAACAAAAAAAAAAAAATTACCGCCCCGCAACAACGCGCGGGACATAAACTCATATAAGGAAAAAAAAACAATTATTAAACATGATACCGAAAAATAAACCCGCATTATTTAAACATGAGACCGAAAGAAAAAATAAACCGCAAAAAAAAAAACATATAAACCAAAGAAAAAAACGTTTAAAATGAGGCCCAACAATAAGGTCATATATGAAAAAAACAAACTATTAAAACATGAGATCGAAAAAAGAACCCGCATAAATTAAACATAATAAAATAATAATAACAATGGCCCGCAACAACGCGCGAAAAATTAACGTCCTTGACAGCAACGCGGGGTAATTTCTGTTGTATATCCACCGTAGAACCACCAACACCAAACAACTATCACCACCACCACTAAAACACTACTAAAAAACACATATTATCAATACTAAAAAAACACAACCTGCGCATCCCCTTATAATAAATTTGAAAGATGTATTGTCATTCTAATTGATTGTCCGGTCATTCAAAGGGATTTCGTCTATTTACGAGGCATATGTCGCGTATAATATTACGCGTTTATGGTTTGTTATTTTTTATGGATTGCTTCCCAGCCTGACGCGTGTACTTTGGGTACATCGCGTAACTTCTTACGCGATTAAATGGTCCATTTTGGTAATCTGAGGAAAAGTGGTCCTCTATAGGACAACACCATTCATAATGGCCATTTGCAGTAATTTTCTCTTAACTATAACTCAGAGGGTTCTAGTTAGCAAGTAGCAAAACCTATGTTCTTTCATAAAATTGCATCCTAATATGAAGTGTATGTTACGAATTTAGTTTCATAATTTTATATTGCTAATGAAGTAGATTGTGAAACTATAAATAACACATGGATATCGACAAAATGTATTTTTTTGCTATGTCTTGAAATTTTTGTTTATATGTAGTACGTAGCAGAGTTCATCTTGGTTATTTCCATGATACGTAGTATATAGTTTTTGAGAAAAAGCAAATATACTCATTTTATCAAACACATATTATCAAACGAGGTTCTTTACTCGCGCTACGCTGCAAAGCGGTTTTACGTTAATAACTAACTTTGCAATGGAACGATAACCTAAGGACTATTTCCGTATAGTGTCATTATTAAGGACTAACTTTGCAACAGAACGATAACCAAAGACTATTTTCGTATAGTATTTATCTAGGGGTTGGTGAATTTTTTTACGGAAATAGTCCTTGGATTATCGTTCCGTTGTAAAGTTAGTCATTAAGGACTAACTTTTCAATGGACCGATAACCCAAAAGACTATTTCCGTAAATTGTTTCTGAAACTTTTACGGAAATAGTCTTTGGATTATCGTTTCGCTGCAAAGTTAGTCATTAAGGACTAACTTTGTAATAGATCGATAACCCCAAGGGCTATTTCCGTAAAATATACCTCGGAGTTCGTGAAAAAACTCACTTCTCCCTAGATGTACTTCTCTTTAGTATATAAGTATAATATAATGCTCAAAATATCATAATTTGCTGAAATACCTATTTTTTCGTAAATATTCGAGAAATATGATTATTCCGATAATTTTTTTTAGAATCTCACATGGTTTGTAGATACATTCCTCAAGGAAAAATAACTCAAAAAACTCGCACTACAACAAATTTGTCATTTGTTCACACTTTTTTCTTCACACTTTATAATGCGTGAACTCAGGGGTATCTATAGCTTAAGCAGGGTATGCAAGTGCATACACTGCGTAAATTTTTAGTAGTTAAAAAAATTGTTTTTTCTTCAAAGTAACAACAAAATACACTAAAAACTTGTGAGTGCACACCCTTTCAAATTCTCGAGAATTCTGAGTGCATACCCTAACCTAACTTACCTTTGTTCAAAGTAAAAAAACGCAATGTTGGTAACTAGTAAGTTTCAGTAATGAAGCGGCAATTTTGAAGAAGAAGGAGAAGACCATGAGGCGATATGTAAGTTAAAAAGGAGATTTTATATTTCTAACTGCTCAGATTTGTTAATAACATTTGGATTTTGAAGTTTAAGTCCACCAACTTAACCCATTTTCTATTTGGAAGGCCTAATCTATTATCAAAATATTGCAACTTAAAACATTAGTTTCATTATCACATACTACTACTATTTATGTATCTTTCATATATGTACTAGTTTTTACATGTTACAAAGTATTAAAGTTTATTGTACTATGATTAGTTCTAAGGGTGCGTTTGGTTTGTAGGTGGGTTTAGATTTGAATTAGGATTTGGATTTGATATATGTTTGAAATAAAGAGAGAGAAAAAAAGTATTATTATTTAAAGTATATATATACTTTAAGAATTAAATATTACATAAAATACATTTTTTTAAGATAAAATAATAACCATGGGACAATATATGAGTAAAACATATGGATGAGAATTTTTGAAATATAAAAAAGAAATGTAAATACTAAAAACCCAGCAAGTAGGGTGGGGGTGAGAATTTGGTAACCAGCCCCATGACGTGACATCAAATAAGGATACCAAACATCAGATTGTAAATGCCTTTGAGCCTAAACCCATGAAAACCCACTTACCAAACGGGCCCTAAATGTTTTGATTTACTTGTAGCACTCGATCAGATAGATTTACTATACTTTATTTATATTTGTAGTTGCTAATAATATTATGCCAATTATAGTTACAATACTCTCTAATCTAACTAACCAACTCAATTTTTAAATAACCCAAACTTGACAAGGTAGGTCAACTTCTATATCTCAGACCCAGGAATCGAAAAAGACACGCTCAACCCAAATTGTGAAAATCCTGAATCGTGAAAACCCGACCTGAAAAAGCATTCGGAAAAACTAAAGTTATTAACAACACTACTTAAAATTGTGCATACCCTACTTTAGATTCCTAGATCCGCCACTGCGGGAAGTATATTTTCAAGATATTCACACTTATAAGTGTGAATAATTGTTCAAAGTTCTCACACTTAAGAGTGTTAAGAATTAAAAGCTCACGCTTAAAAGTGTGAGAAATTGTTTTAAAAATCATCACACTTGAAAGTGTGAAAAATTGTTTCAAAATCATCACACTTTAAAGTGTGAATATTTTTATAAATCTCCGCATTTAAAAGTGTGAAATTATTTGCTACACCTAATTGGTTCACACCAAGCTTAGTGTGAACTTTTCAAATCCACACACTTTAAAGTGTAAAAATATAATTTAATAAGTGTGAAAAATTAATCATTTTATTATAGTATCGTTAGATAGAAAATTGTTATTCAGATGTCGCTAAAGTGTTAACTACCGCTGAATTATCACTAAAAATCTCGCAATTTTGACAAAAATCCACTCTAAAGTAATTTATCGCTAAAAAATACAACTAAGTGACTCAACTCATAGGTTGAGCAAGTCGTGTAGCCGAAACTTATAGCTTATATTTAAAAAAAATACTTATAAAATTAATTCGAGTCGGATGTTACACGTTGTAAAAAATCGTTAAAAACAACAAAAAAAAAAAAAACTGAATTCAAAGTATTTGTATAGTAAGTTTTAACAAACTTTCGTACTCCTCTTAAAAAGCTTCTTAAAAGTTTGTGATTTCTAAAAACTCACATAATCTTTTCATTCAAACAAGCTTGTATAAAAAACAAGTAACTTATTAGTGAGAATTAGGAAAACATTGCTTAGCTTAATATCTCTAGTTTTGTAACAAAAAATTAGAGGTGAATTGTTTTAGGGGCAATTTCATATTTCCCCTCCTTAAAGATGAAAATTTCATATATACCAAAACATGCTTTAAAATCATTGTACATTATGCATTAATGGGTTGCACTTTGGGTATATATGAAATTAATATTCAAAATAGGGTGATATATGAAATGAATCTATTTTTTTATCTCTAAAAAGTAGTTACAAATTTGAAAAATACATTCAAATGATATTGTGTGTTCTATTTTAGAAAAAAAGTGGGTTTCCGGGTTATAAAGGAAAAAATACGAAAAAAAAAATGTATTTTATAGTTTTCTAGAGAACAAGCAAAACAATATAGTATATAGTAGGGTGAGCATATCGGACCGCGGATCAGACCAAATCGAGAAACCGCCCGGACCGGACCGAACCGAGAAATCGGCCCGGCCCGGATCGACCAGACCGGACCGAACCTATTTCGGTCCGGTCCTCGGTCCACACTTTACCTCATGTTAGGTCTTCGGTCCGATCTTACGTGCAACCGACCAATAATGCCTTTCGGACCGGACCGACCGAAGAACCAGACCGACCAAGACCGGACCGAACATGTTCGATCCGGTGCTCGGTCCGTGGTTTTGGGCTTTTTCCTAGTTTTGTCAAACTAAGGTTTACATGTATATTTTCTGTTTTTATTGCAGCTTTTCATCTTCTTTTTGTTTCCCATGGCCAATCAAACTGATAAAAAAATATATCATCTTACAGGTAGAACTTGATTGTTACGGAGTATAATGTTATGCAAGACACGTTTGCGTGCTTATTGTTCAGCATTTTCCATAAGTTGTAACGAAAATAATTAATCTTTAGTTAATTTGCATTTGTGATGATTGAGAGGGAATCTGGAAGTTAGTTGATTTAGTTCAAAGTGGTTATTGTAACTTAAATAATCACAAGTGGATTATCATTATGTTTATAGTTAGAAAGAGTTGGTATTATCATATTGATCTTTTTTTTAAATGGTTACTTATGACAAGCATATTATAATCATACTTAATTTTGTCATACCCTCTATAGATCCAAGTATATTTACACGGAAGATGTAATACAAGAACCTAGCAGTGTGATCTTGCATGACTACGGCTTTAGGCTCTTAAAGACGAGTCTGTTATAGCATAAGTATAGACGTTTTTGTTGGTGCGCGCTACTGTCACACATGCATAACATAATCGGCCGGCATTGAAATCGGTTTAGGCTGTGAGGAGAAACTAGAATGGTGGTAAATCTATTTAAATAGAACGATTAATTTTCATGGGAATGCCACTAATTTCAGCTTATTATCCTACAGAAATAGGACGGCAACTCCCTTGCACAATTCTGCACCTGCAATCATTTCATTTTTATAGTTTGCTAAATACTTAATTTTATCTTCTGCTGTTGTTTATTTGTTTAGTTCGTTTACTACAAATCTTATCTGTTCCAATAGGTGGGACGGAATTTTTGTTCTTGTTTGGCAGGATACGGTTAAAATAAAATAGAAAAGCAGGTCGAAAAGGTAGAAAAAAAATCAGATAATGCTTCTGCAGGTTCTGAATAATTAAACGCATCAGTTCCCTCCAGGCATCTCTAGCTTGACAACTTATAATCAGCGGGTTCCACTGATGTGATCATTTCTCGTGTATATTTTGGACATTCATCGTATTGGTAAATATTTGGGACTTTTAAAACGGGATACATCTTGTGTAGTACACTTTACCTCGCTGAGGCATAATGAGAATTGAAAGTGGCGTTACCAGGAGAAACTTTAACTATATCCTAAATTTGGGTTGCTTTTAAATATATGGCTTATTGCCTTATTACAGCTAATTAAGTTTAAACCTCAAAACTGCACATGCATATTATGTTCCCATGTTCAACCAACTTTTGCAAGTTTCCAACTTACCAGCCGTCAATGTGACAGCTAAGTAGCAGATTCTTTAAGAATGAGGCATCAAGCATGTGCAAGTGTTTTCTTATATACAAACAGTAGCCTGAGCTTCTCATATACATTGAACTTGTACCCGTTGAACTTCTGGATGAATATATATAATGAACAAAATGATGGAACACAGCAAGTTTCTAATAATTATTAGTTGAATCTTTTCAAGTATCATCAATTGTTATGCTCTCTTGTCTCTTGCATTGACTTGCCGAAAACCAATGAGTTCATGTGCAATATTCGTGTTTTATTACTAGTAGTTATTTACTCTTTTCGTAGAAACTCAAGTTATTGTTTTAGACCGAGTCACAAGTATGGTTTTGCCTATTATATCAAATGGTCGAGATAAAAGTGTGTCGCTAACTCTTGACAGGGGTTCTGATATAGTGATATATGCTAAAGGCTCGATAAGTACATTCCACACCCTCTCTCCATGGGAATATGTTAACTTGTACTCCATCCGTCCCAAAATAATTGTGTCTCTCATTCATGGATTTTTTGATTCCGTTACTGATATAAATATAGAATCTAGGACCAAGAGCCAACATTCGACAAAAAGTAACAGTTTACCTACAAACCTCCACCTTTCTTGCCTCATGCTTCCCATCTGCTTGAAATATTTTTACTAGTTCGAAACCTATTAATCATTGACCTTCTTCCCTTGCAGAAAAATCCAAACAAGAAGGAATATTTCCAATAACTGCCAAACTGTAAGTCAAACCTTTTACATTTTTTGCCTCTATAACGGCTGTACTTACAACTAGATGCTTGTCCCCCAAACTTGGCATGCTAACTCATAAACAAATGATATTATTTTTATATACATTGTTGCTTAGAAGTTCCTTTATACGAAAACGGCTCTTGAATGATCACAAATGTCCCATAACTCCTATTTACTTCACCCTTTGGATATGCATATAATAGAATAGTGTATGGTTGGATAACTCATAAGGAACAAATAAGATAATTGACTGATTCGTGTAAGAAACACGCAAAGCTGATCAAACGGTCATAACTTTTGATCCGTGTAAAGTTACATGCCATGACTAGACCATGGAAGGTCTCGGTGAGCCCAACTTCCATATTCTTGATCGATTTTTGATTTTGAAATTTCCCGAACTTTCAAGATGTTCTCATTTTCATATTGTAATCTTTTTATATGTAAATCACGTGAAATCAGGGACCCGTTTTATATGCCTAAACATTGCAAGAAAAGCATGCTAATAGGAAATGGATTATAAAATTAGGTACTTAGGATTATAAAATTCAATTACAGTTATTATTATACATATAAAGTTTGCCTCATACAAACTGCAAACCAGTTTATAAGAGCCATGCAATGACGCAAACTAACTATTTCTGTGCATCAAAGTTCTCACCATGCTTACATCCAAAACATCCTTAAAACTTCCTATATTTGATGTATCGAAACCCTTAAGCCCATCTTGCCTATCCTCCCTCTCTTTAGCATGTAAAGAATGGGGTTTCTTTCACATAATCAACCATGGAATCTCCAAAGAGCTTTACAACAAACTTCATTTCCTATCGAATCAACTTTTTGATTTGCCATATGAGCAGAAACTCAAAGTGGGTCCTTCGTCGGATATAAAGACCTACACTCCTCATTTCATCATCGAGCGTCTACTCCCATTTTTTTGAGTCCTATTCTGTTTCTGACCTGATTTCTGTGCATCATCAGCGCAGAGCTCTAGCGGAATGCTCTTGAATCTATCTAAAGACAGAATTCAGGTAACTTAAGTAACATGTATATAATAATAAAAGAAATGATTTTGTAGTAAACAAAATTTGCTTCTAAAGAATTTTTCCATGTACGGTTACAGTGAGGTAGAACGAATTATGAGCATATTTAAGGACGTAATCTAATAAAGATCATTGAGATTGCGTAATTGATGTGTTTGGGGGAAGATTTTGAAAAGAAGTTTGAAATCTGAGTTTTTTTTAGAAAACTAGAAGGGTACTTGCGGATTAGACAATTACGCCCCACGTGAAAAGCAATGAAAAGACGTGAATGTAGGGCTTGGTAGCAAACCGATATGGAGCTGCATAACGAATAGTTATCAAGACAAAAGTGTGGGCTTCATAGTAAGATCCTAAAGAAGGAAAATGTGAGATATAGACCTCATGTCCGAACACTATGTTGTAAATATTGGAGTTTTGATGCAAGCTTGGGAGCAATGGGAAGTTAAGGTCAGTCTGAGCATAAAGGGTTGTTTTGAGAGGGAATGTAAAGAAACCCGGTATTTTCACTTGCTTTCTTTAGTGCTTTTTGAAGAAAATTAAAGGAGTTTTTTGCACCGTGATGAAGTTGTGGGCGACAGAATGAGTATAAAGAGCCTATAAACCCTTCTTATGGTGTCCGATTACATGAAATGTTAGACAAAAAAGTGAAAGAGGCAAAGTTTGAGAAAGTTGGCTTCACTGTCAAAGATTGGTTCCTGTACCTGACCGATTCCCCAAAGGGCTTGTATAAGGCGTTGACACTGAAAGTGTCCATGTTCCAGATACCATCCCAGTAAATGATAAAAATACTCAATAAACAGGTTAAAAAGTCGTTATTTTTAAACTTGATTACCTGTCTTACATATCTGCACTGATTTCGGCTTCTTCTGTTTTCTTGGAATGATTGCCTAGACATTGGATTCTTTGTTTTGTTAACTTTAACTTTTTTCTAGTAGCAAAGTCGTTGAAGCACAAGTTTTTTTTTAACATGTGGCATTTTGGTTAGATATTTTTCCATGTACAAAGTGGCCTTTGGATTTGTGTCTGAATTAGATTATAAATTTCTATGTGTAAGTTGATTTAATGACAAGGTGGATTGACCTCTTGTACTCTACAAACTCTGCCAATGAAAAAAAATAAAGGTTAATGACATATTATTAGGAAACGTACTTTCCCATTTGAGCCATTATCAGATATAAACTCAAAAAAGTATCACAATTACCCATTCCAATTTATAGTTTTGTGCGATAGTCAGCAACTTGACCATGTTTACTTACAAAAAATTCCACGCATGTGACACATGTACATGTCATGTCCCTTTTTTTTGGAGCGTTAGATTCGCATTGTCATCCCTAATACCACCGTTGGTTGTAGGTGTCAGTGTAGGGTTATATGTGTTTCAATTGGGGAAGACAACCTAACGTTGTGTATTAGGCGCTAACATGGAACCTAACGCTCTAAAAAAAGGGACATGACATGTACATGTGTCACATGACGTGAATTTTGTAAGTAAAAATGGTCAAGTTGCTGATATCGGCACAAAACATATAAAGTTGGATGGGTATTGTGATATTTTTTTGAGTTCATATCTGATAATGGCTCGAAATTAAAAGTACGTTGCTATATGTTGCATTAACCCATGAATAAACATAATTTGCTTCTTTCTTATTTTAATATTATGCATTTTTTTTTGGGTGACAAACTAACTCACCTAAATCATTCACTAGCTTATTCGAGGTTGAGACTAAAACTATTTACGGGAACACCTTAGAATAGACCGTCGACACACAGCGATACGTTAAAGCATCCAAAATCTTTAAACACTGGATCAATTTCACACCTTAAAACCTAGACAACATCGACAACTACGGAGGCATATAATATGTTGTTTGTTTCATCACTATTTAAGTTAATGTTGAAGGTCAATGTGGTTACAAATATTTAATGTTGAAACCGCTTATTTAATAGTACTAGGCGAGTACCCGCGCATAGCGGCGGAAATTCCTAGCGGCATATAATTAACGATATGCGATATTGTGGTAAGTGTTTCGTGCACCGTTCAAAATAGAACGTGAAAAGATCAAAATGTAATTGCAAACGGTTGTAACATGCGATAATTCAACTCAAACAAAAAACAAAAACCACCGATTCTACTTGTCGATCATCAACACCACCATATGTTGGGTCAACGCCACCTATCCCATCACCGTCCATATGAGAATCGCACATAACATGTTCTAATTTGTTTATACCGACAGACATTCCTTATTAGTTTTTGGGCTCACTCCTACGCGAGGTTCCACCTTATTAATAACTTTATCATATTCTTAATAAAATGGCCCATTATCATTGTTTGGCTTTCCATCTTTAATATTCAGCCCAGACCGGTCATTTGGTTACACAAAACGTTACACAAAGCCTTCACCAAGATATCATTGTAAGTTTATAACTATATATATGCCATTATAGAAAGACAACTACGGAGCAACATCTATACTTCTATACTAACATATAAAGCATTTTGGCTCATTTCTTGAAACTGAAAAAAGTGAAAAACTTAAACTATTTTAGGAATCTTTTAAAACACACTATGGTAACTCTTAACAATCGATGTAAACTAATGAAAGTCTTACACGATTTTTGGAAAGGCATTAACACACACTATGAATGTTAACACACTATGAAAACTTGTGAAAATCTTGCACAATCTTAGGAAATATACATATACACGGCTGGAGTTCTTTATATACGCATTGCATTTTCAAATTTAATTTAACAAAATATGTACATATAAAACTATTTATAAAAATATGTAGGCTTCTAAATTTTAAACTTAAAATCGTATCTTTACGGGCCTCGTTTATAAACAATCATATAAAGAAATTGAAATACATAAAATCCTATAATGAACACGGGACTTATTAAGCATCCACTGAAGACATCGAAGTAATCAAATACAATGTTATGTTACATTTTTTTCTAGGGGTATTTATAATTAGAGTAGTACTCAGAAAATCGAAATCGAACTGAACCGAAAAATGAAGTAATTTGTAACCGAACTATATTTGTCAAAATTTGACCGAATTAGAAATTTGTTTTCGGTTTGGATATGGTTTTGACAAAATGTCAACCGAACCGAACCGAACCAAATGGTCTTTTTATGTAATAAAAAAATATATACATCTTTATATGAATTCGGTTTTCGATTCGGTTTGGTTTGCATTCTACCAAAATAGTATCCAAACCGAAAACGACTTACATAAAAAACTCCGGCTGTAATTCTATGGAATCTATTTAAGGGATAGATGGCCCATCTAAATGAGGTTTTAGTTAATTCTATGAAATGTATCTAAGGGAATGTACGTAAACAGTCTTGTCATTTACACATACATAGCTAGCAAATGTGCAATGTTGAAAATTATAATTTATTTAAGGAATATATTTTCACACGAATGAAAATGGTTTTTCCCCTAGCCTATATAAACACCAATAATGTTAATTAAATTCATTTCATTCAAATTTGTAGATCTTTCCGGAATCTGTGTCGATGCCGCCGGAATTTGCTTAACAGTCGTCAAGATCTGAGGTTTGTTTGTTATTTTTAGTTTGAATGTTTTTTTTATGAACCTATGTGCCTTTTTTTTTATAGATTTATGTATCTTTTGTAAAGATGTGTGTTCTAATTTTATAGATTTATCTATGTTTTATAGATCTATGTATATGTTCATTTGTTTGTTTTAGATCTCGTCGGAATATGGGTTGTCGCAGCCGGAATATACTTAACCGCCGCTGGAAACTGCATACCCGTGCCTCAAAATGCAAACCCGCATCGGAATCTGAGTTATTGTCGCCGGAATATACTTAACCGACACTATAAAATCACGTGAAAAGAAAGTTGGTGTTTTAGTTTTAATATACATGTTGGTATTATATTGCTCCGTAGTTGTCTTTGTATAACGACATATATATAGTTATAAACTTATAATGATATCTTGGTGAAGGTTTTGTGTAACGTTTTGTGTAACAAAATGACCGGTCTGGGCTGAATATTAAAGATGGAAAGCCAAACAATGATAATGGGCCATTTTATTAAGAATATGATAAAGTTATTAATAAGGTGGAACCTCGTGTGGGAGTGAGCACAAAAACTAATACGGATTGTCTGTCGGTATAAACAAATTAGAACATGTTATGTGCGATTCTCATATGGAGGGTGATGGGTTAGGTGGCGTTGACCCAACATATGGTGGTGTTGATGATCGACAAGCAAATCGATGGTTTTTGTTTTTTGCTTGAGTTGAATTATCGCATGTTACAAACGTTTGCAATTACATTTTGATTTTTTCACGTTTTATTTTGAACGGTGCACGAAACACTTACCACAATATCTCATATCGTTAATTATCTGCCGCTAGGAATTTCCGCCGCTATGCGCGGGTACTCGCCTAGTAATACCAACATGTATATTAAAACTAAAACACCAATTTTCTTTTCACGTGATTTTATAGTGTCGGTTAAGTATATTCCGGCGGCGATAACTCAGATTCCGACGCGGGTTTGCATTTTGAAGCACGGGTATGCAGTTTCCAGCGGCGGTTAAGTATATTCCAGCTGCGACAACCCAGATTCCGACGAGATCTAAAACAAACAAATGAATATATAAAAAACACATAAATCTATAAAACATAGATAAATCTATAAAATCAGAACACACATCTTTACAAAAGATACATAAATCTATAAAAAAAGGCACATAGGTTTATAAAAAAAACATTCAAACTAAAAATAACAAACAAACCTCAGATCCCGACGACTGTTAAGCAAATTCCGGCGGCATCTACACAGATTCCGGAAAGATCTACAAATTCGAATGAAATGAATTTAATTAACATTATTGGTGTTTATATAGGCTAAGGGAAAAACCATTTCCATTCGTGTGAAAATATATTCCTTAAATAAATTATAATTTTCAACATTGCACATTTGCCAGCTATGTATGTGTAAATGACAAGACTGTTTAAGTACATTCCCTTAGATACATTTCATAGAATTAACTAAAACCTCATTTAGATGGGCCAGCTGTCCCTTAAATAGATTCCATAGAATTACAGCCAGAGTTTTTTTATATAAGTATTGCGTTTTTAAATTTTAATTAACAAAATATGTAGTTTTAGAAATATTTATGAAAATGCGTAGGCTTCAAATTTCGAACTTAAATCTTTTTTTTACTAGCCACTCTATAAACAATCATATAAAGAAATTGATATACGTAAAATTCTATAATAGACGCTGACTTATTAAGCATTCAAGTGGAGACATCGGGTTACACTTTTTCTAGGGGTGTTAATAATTCAAGTACTGCGGGAACCGAAAACCGAAATCGAACTGCATCGAACTGAAAAAACGGAACCGAGTTTGTAACCGAACTGAACCGAATTAGATATTTCGTTTTCGGTTTGGATACTATTTTGGTAGAATGCAAACCAAACCGAATCGAAAACTGAATTCATATAAAGATGTATATATTTTATGTATTTACTTATTACATAAAAAGACCATTTGGTTCGGTTCGGTTCGGTTCGGTTGACATTTTGTCAAAACCATATCCAAACCGAAAACGAAATATCTAATTCGGTCAAATTTTGACAAATATAGTTCGGTTACAAATTACTTCATTTTTCGGTTCAATTCGATTTTGATTTTCAGTTACTGCGAGTATTACTCTAATTATAAACACCCCTAGAAAAGAATGTAACATAACATTGTATTTGATTACTTCGATGTCTTCAGTGGATGCTTAATAAGTCCCGTGTTCATTATAGGATTTTATGTATTTCAATTTCTTTTTTTTTGAACGGCGGATTTTATTGAAACAAAAAGACTAGCAAGAAGCTAGAAATTACAAAGTAACAAGATGCGGGTTTTTAAGCCAATCTACCCAACTAAAAGACTTTTTACATCTATGATTACACCAAATGAAGGATCGGGTGACTACCTCCTCAAATATAAGCGCCTTCGAAGGACAAGCCGAACCAAAAATGCTCTTGTTACGGAAATTCCAAATGTACCACCACAAGACATAACAAACGCCTTCGAACAACTCTTTATGTTTAGAATGAAGACGGATACTCAACAACCATTCTAACCATTCATCATAAGAGGAAACCATCACGACATCAATCTCCCACCAAAGCAAAACCTTGCGAAATATCTCTCTAGATATAGGGCAAGTAAAGAAAATATGGCTAGATGATTCCACATTCTTTTCGCATAAAGGACATAGAATCGACTCAATATCCATGCCTCTTTTAGAGATGTTCAACCGAGTAGGTAAGATGTCCAACTTAACTTTCCAAGCGTGAATATTGACTTTAATAGGCACGGCTTTTATCCAACGGGTTTTGGAAGAGACCACTGGTAACGAGTTTGCGTCAAGGAGATTCCTAACCGAAGCGACTGTAAACTCGCCACAACCTTCTAAAGACCATCTCCATCTATCCTTCGAATCGAAAAGAGTAATTCCCTCCATAATCTTCACGAGCTGAATATATTGAAGCTCTTCAGCTCCAGCTCTTGGAGCTCTACGAAACGAACACAGAAGATCATCATGAGATAACTTCAACGCCACTGAAATATTTTTTTGAGTCTCCAATGCATACATTCTGGGAAAGTCAGATTGGAAAGTGTTGTCGCCCCTCCATTTGTCCTCCCAGAACCGAATGTCTACCCCGTTGCCCATCTTTCTGTGAATGAATCCCATCAAATCAGTCCCCTGCCTCTGAATATGTTGAACCTCCTTGACGATATCCAACCATAAGGACGGATGGTGGCTTCGAACATGTTTACCAATCTTTTCGTCTTCTCCATGTATCCCTTTAATAATTTTGGTCCATAAAGCTGATTGTTGTGTGCAGAAACGCCAAACCCATTTGAATAAAAGAGCTCTATTAAGAGCGTAGAAACTCGAAACTCGAAACTCCAAGACCTCCCTTTTCTTTAGAAGCCAAAACTTTATTCCATTTAACCCATATTGGCTTCTTTCCGTTATGCTCGATACCATTAAAGAAATGACATCTAATGGATTCCATATTGAGAAGAACCTTCGCTGGAACTTTGAATAAGGACATATGGTATATTGGCAACGAACCTAGGACAGATTTCAGAAGAGTTAGCCTTCCCCCGATAGATAAGGTCTTCAACTTCCATTTAGATAAACGAGTTAAAATATTATTGACAATCTCGCTCCACGATTGAATCCGAGACATAAGGCAGCCAACTTTGGAACCTAAATACGAGAAAGGCACTTGAAGAATTGCACATCCAATTTTCTTTGCTGCCTGATCCACCTTGTCGCTAGAAACCGAAATCCCCATGAGTTTACTTTTGAGCATGTTTATCCGTAAACCCGAAGCGTGATAAAAACAGTCCAACACACGAAGAATAGTATCAATATTAGCTTCGCTCCAATGACCCATGAAAACCTCATATAAAGATGTATATATTTTATGTATTTACTTATTACATAAAAAGACCATTTGGTTCGGTTCGGTTCAGTTGACATTTTGTTAAAACCATATCCAAACCGAAAACGAAATATCTAATTCGGTCAAATTTTGACAAATATAGTTCGGTTACAAATTACTTCATTTTTCGGTTCAATTCGATTTTGATTTTCAGTTACTGCGAGTATTACTCTAATTATAAACACCCCTAGAAAAGAATGTAACATAACATTGTATTTGATTACTTCGATGTCTTCAATGGATGCTTAATAAGTCCCGTGTTCATTATAGGATTTTATGTATTTTCAATTTCACTTTAATTTTTTTTTAAAACGGCGGATATTATAGAAACAAAAAGACTACAAGAAGCTGAAATTACAAAGTAACAAGATGCGGATTTTTAAGCCAATCTACCCAACTAAAATACTTTTACATCTATGATTACACCAAATGAAGGATCAGGTGACTACCTCCTCAAATATAAGCGTCTTCGAAGGACAAGCCGAACAAAAAATGCTCTTGTTAGAAATCCAAATGTAACTCACCACAAGACATAACAAACGCCTCGAACAACTCCTTTATTGATTGAGAATGAAGACGATACTCAACAACATTCTAACCATTACATCATAGAGGAAACCATCACTACAACAATCACCCACCAAAGCAAAACCTTCGAAATATCTCTCTAGAATAAGGCAAGTACAGAAAAATCTAGCTAGATATTCCACATTCTTTTCCGCATAAAGGACAAAAATTCGACTCAATATCCATGCCATCTTTTAGAGATGTTCACCGGAGTATGTAAGAATGTCCAACTTAACTATTCCAAGCGTGAATATTGACTTTAATAGGCACGGCTTTTATCCAACGGGTTTTGGAAGAGACCACTGGTAACGAGTTTGCGTCAAGGAGATTCCTAACCGAAGCGACTGTAAACTCGCCACAACCTTCTAAAGACCATCTCCATCTATCCTTCGAATCGAAAAAAAGAGTATTTCCCCCTCACAGAAGGGTTTCATGGGAGCGTATATAGTATGGAAGGCTCTCAGCTCAGCTCTTGAAGCTCTACTAAATGAACACAGAAGATCATCATGAGATAACTTCAACGCCATTGAAATATTTTTTTGAGTCTCCCCAAGGCATACATTCTGGGAAAGTCGTTGGAAAGTGTTTGTGGTTCCGCCCCTCCATTTGTCCTCCCAGAACCGAATGTCTACCCCGTTGCCCATCTTTCTGTGAATGAATCCCATCAAATCAGTCCCCTGCCTCTGAATATGATGAACCTCCTTGACGATATCCAACCATAAGGACGGATGGTGGCTTCGAACATGTTTACCAATCTTTCCGTCTTCTCCATGTATCCCTTTAATAATTTTGGTCCATAAAGCTGATTGTTGTGTGCAGAAACGCCAAACCCATTTGAATAAAAGAGCTCTATTAAGAGCGTAGAAACTCGAAACTCCAAGACCTCCCTTTTCTTTAGAAGCCAAAACTTTATTCCATTTAACCCATATTGGCTTCTTTCCGTTATGCTCGATACCATTAAAGAAATGACATCTAATGGATTCCATATTGAGAAGAACCTTCGCTGGAACTTTGAATAAGGACATATGGTATATTGGCAACGAACCTAGGACAGATTTCAGAAGAGTTAGCCTTCCCCCGATAGATAAGGTCTTCAACTTCCATTTAGATAAACGAGTTAAAATATTATTGATTGTTTATAAACAAGGCCCGTAAATATATGATTTTAAGTTTGAAATTTAGAAGCCTACATATTTTTATAAATAGTTTTAAAAGTACATATTTTGTTAAATTAAATTTGAAAATGCAATGCTTATATAAAGAACTTCAGCCGTGTATATGTATATTTCCTAAAATTGTGTAAGACTTTCACAAGTTTTCATGGTGTGTTAACATTCATAGTGTGTGTTAATGCCTTTCCAAAAATCGTGTAAGACTTTCATTAGTTTCCATCGATTGTTAAGAGTTACCATAGTGTGTTTTAAAAGATTCCTAAAATAGTTTAAGTTTTTCACTTTTTTCAGTTTCAAAAAAGAGCCAAAATGCTTTATATATTAGTATAGATATTGCTTCGTACTTGTCTTTGTATAACGACATATATATAGTTATAAACTTATAATGATATCTTGGTGAAGGCTTTGTGTGATGTTTTGTGTAACCAAATGACCGGTCTGGGCTGAATATTAAAGATGGAAAGCCAAACAATGATAATAGGCCATTTTATTAAGAATATGATAAAGTTATTAATAAGGTGGAACCTCGCGTGGGAGTGAGCCCAAAAACTAAATAAGGATTGTCTGTCGGTATAAAAAATTAGAACATGTTATGTACGATTCTCATACCCAACATATGGTGGTGTTGATGATCGACAAGCAGAATCGGTGGTTTTTGTTTTTTGCTTGAGTTGAATTATCGCATGTTACAACCGTTTGCAATTACATTTTGATATTTTCACGTTGTATTTTGAACGGTGCACGAAACACTTACCACAATATCGCATATCGTTAATTATCTGCCGCTAGAAATTTTCGCCGCTATGCACGGGTACTTGCCTAGTCATATACTATAAATGTCAAAGCATTTGTAGATAATCAGTTATTCTGCTTATTAATACTTTGCAAGTTTTGGAGGTCTAACACATGTAACATCACATTGTTGCCAACTTCTTTCACCCAATTCTTTGCTGGATTTTCATTCTAGTTTTTATCCAATTTAAAATTGTTGATCTCAAGTATCAACTCATTTTTTTTTGGTAAAGAGGATTACCCTGGTAAAATATATTACTCCAAGAAAACGTTTAAATACAACGGATGAGAGTGATGTTTCTCATCTAGGCCTGTTACATAGGCATAAACAAGCACTCAAAGAGCTACAAACCAAACCCTACATAAGAATGCCAAAGCACTTATGAAAATACAAAGGAAATAATACTATTTCCTAACACGACTTTTAAGCCGAACATCAAAACTATCACATAACTCTTGAAGCTGTCCAGGTAAATCATAAATCTGAGCCTCATAACCATATGAAAATCCAACTCATCATCCTCAAGCTACTGCCCACCTCTAAAAGAACACATATATATAGCCGTTACATCAACCAGTTCATACACTTCATCCTCATCAGACTCACCAGGCTCACCAAACACGAAATCCTTAGGTGAAAAATCAGGGTTGCTACTTGACGCCTCCATAGGCTTAGCAATAGGAACATGGTCATTATGATTACTCATATCTGGGTGTAAATGAGTCGAGTTGATATTTACGCTTCTAAGCAGTTTTGCAAGGGGTGTAATGAGTCGAGTTGAGATTATGGCTTGATTACCGAACGCAAGTGGAGCTTTCAATTTTAAGCTTGCTTTGAGAGTTGAGCTCGACTGGTGATATAAAACTTAAGCTCGAAACTCGACTTGGTTTCCATTGTTTCCTCATTCCAAGTTTGAATTCAATTTGATAAATAACCAATATATATATATATGAAGTTCGACCCGACTCGCTTTTTATGCAAATTATCCTATATAGTAATGGAAATTAACCGAAGCCCGATAAGGTTTTGGGAGCCTCATGAGCTGAGTAGTTTGGAGCTCGAGCTTGAAAGTATACTCGCCTAGCTCAAGCTCGACTCGTTTAAATCGAGTCTATTTTGAGTAGTTTACGTGCCGATCTAGAATAGCTTGCGAGTTTCTCGACTCATTGGCGCCCCAAGTTTTTTAGTTCATCCGGATAACTCTATAAATTGTTTGTTTATAAAAAAATACTTATTTTCTTGATTTTTTTCTATTATAGGTCTTATTCAAGTATGCTCGAACCCGACTAACCAAATTCTTGTTAGAGTCGAATACGAATAAATTGCCTTCACCTTTAAAAACTCGATTAATTCGCTTGAATAATCCTTACTCTGATCGGATTAACTTGAATAAGAGCCTTACTCACACAAATTCACATCAAGCTCATTTTTGAGTTTATCACCCATTTCTCTTACCTCATCGGCATTTCTTATTTCAGTCACTTGCACTTTAGAATGGGTTAAAGGTTGGTTGCAGGCTGAGTGGTAGCTCTTTTTTGTGGACTAAGTCTTTCTGTTTGTACTCTTTTCTTTGTCCATCTACTAAGGGATGAGAGTAAGCTTGAGCTTCGACTTCCAACACCAACACTTGCACGACAAGGTTCAACACCAACACTGGACTCACCTATTGATGCGGTTGTCGTAGGACTTCACAAGAAGTTTTACAACTCTCTATGCAGAGTACCTAACCGTTGTAGTGTAGTATAGGCAAGACTCGGGGGATGTTATCGTTCTTTAGGAGAATAGCCTGTGAAGGTCGGGTCGAATGTTCACTAAGATGCAGTGTTGCAAAAATCGACCTAGGCGGCCGATTAATCGGCGCCTAGGCGCTAGGGGGGATTAACCTCCTTGATTTTCATTAATCGGCCAAATCAAGGATTAGTCGGCCAAATCGAACAAAAATCGGCCAAATCAGAAAAATTGGCATATATTTTCAAAATTTTATAATATTATATATAAAAAGTCCAATCCGATTAATCCCTGATTAATCCCCGCCTAACCGATTAATCGCTAAGCGGTACCCGACCGCCCAGCGAGCGCCTAGCGATTTTTGCAACCTTGCTAAGATGTAAGGGTTGAAGGCAGATTATTTTTGTATTTTTATGTTTTATGAAAGGAAGTAAAATCTCAGGTTTGAAGGGGTTTCAATTTAGCTGATGACTACTCTAATTGCAAGAAATAAAATAAACTAGAAACCAATTATATAACGAAGCGTATTCACCTAGGATGCACTACTCCTTGCTAGCTATCCAATTCTACCTATTGCTTTGTCACACTTGTGATGAACTGTGTAAGTAATTCCTAATTCATGAACGAATTGCACAAACCCACCGTCTATGTAAAATTCCGTTAACGCAACGCACAAGTAAGGTAGTATGAAGACTATTACAAAGCCACTAAGAGTACATTACATGCATTAAAATACTTAAGAAGGATCAACCATATTAGGGGTAAGGTAGTATGAAGACTGTTACCGATGGTATCCTTTCTACACACTCACGTTTCCCTAGACGTCTATGCCAATGTAATATTTTATGGATAGTTTTCTAGAGCCTAACGCGCACACCCATCAACAAAAAGCAATAGGAAACAAGAATTATAAACTATAATCAATTATACTCATTGAATATGTCACGCCTTAATGATGAATATAAAAGATCTACAACATCAATAAGAAAACAATAAGATCTAATAAACTAATGACAAGTTTCATGCATTCCCATATAAATACTAGATGAATTAGCCAAGCATACTTGAATAAGAACAATCAACAATAAGAATTGAAGACATAATAAAGATATAATCAAGAATCCAAACCATTACAAGATGTTTATGGATGTAATAAGACCTTCTAAGTTACTAGAAAAACACTTACCCAAACCCCAGAATTAGACTTAGGGTCTGAGGCTTGATAAAACAAAGTTATGAGGCTATATTTTGAATCATCAAAATCCGAGTTCGTTTGAAGGAGTTATGATCAAAACAATATCTGATACTTCACGCGCAAGTGGAATGGTCTTCTTTACCACGTGACACCATCACATTGGAGTTCTGATGCAGTCTCCAAATTCTTGACGCCATTTCTTTGAAATCCTAACGGCGTCGCTAATAATTCTAACGCCGTCTCCAAAGTCTGTAAGCATTTTCTTCTTCGAGTTTGGTGTAGAGTTGTAATCTTGTCCCGTTTCTTCCCAAATTGAGTCCAAGTCACGTGTATTTCCTTCAAATGCCATCCAAGTGCTAAAAATGCAAAAAGAAACGATTAAGCATATATTTTAAGCATATTTGCATGATTAAAGGGTTTAAATGACCCAAAAAAAGTGTATAAAATTACACCTCATCACCTATAATAGCACTCACACATGAACCATATGCATTAGACACTTGACCAACACCTAAACCGTATGAACCATCTTAACTAACAACTGCTTGTTCTGCTTGCCAAAATGCACTACCACTGGCTTTTGCACTCTTCCCACCTACATTACAAAAGAGCTTATAAATTATTTCATGAAATTTTAAGGCAAACAAAAAGTTATAACTTGAAGCTTAAATAACTACATGTTGTTGACTTTGACTTTGTCCTTTGCATATTGCCTAATTGTGTCTAATGTTTCCACAGGATTGACAAGTAATGCGTCTTCCTTTCTTGCTCAATTAACCATCTTTCAAAAATGGTTCATCCTCTAGTTTGAACCTCTTTGTTTTCTTCTTTGGTCTGTCTATCTGGACATGATGATTTGGTGGCAAAAGTGTTGTTGGATATGTGGACTTCTCTCAGAAATTAGTTTCATTAATTGGTTGCACTTTGTGAGAGTATGTTTCCTTCCATGTAGTCAACCAATAACAAGGATTTACCCAAGCTTCTAGGGTCTTACTTGCTGTCCATTCAGAGCCAATCAACAAGTTGCAACATCTTATCAATTCCCATTTCCAACATGAACATGTCAAAGCCACTATATCTACAACATACTATACTCGATACTTAATTCGTTCATTCCATTGCACTTTCAACAAATGAGCATCTTTCTTAATGGATTCCATTATTCTAGTTGTAGTAAGGGTCAAAGGACCATCGTATTTGTCAATAACACTTTGTACATTAACTATTCTCTTCATGCAATATTCCCTAATGTACTCTAGATGTGTAATAACTGGCTTGTCCCAACCCCCAACTATTTTACCATTAAATATCTCACAAATGTTGTTGTACAATAAATCTGAAAGAGCTCTACCTAAAAGACATAAATATGAATTATTAAATGTTATGCATGTGTATCTATTATATCTTTTGCATTAACATAATAACATGCCATTAAATGTAATCACTTTATGATTAAAACTAATAAAAAAACTATCACTTGAAACATGAGACCTTGCCTAATGTTCTGGTGTTATCTTGTTCAATAATTCATGTACTTTAGGATACATCTTCTTAAGCTTCAACATACACTTTTCAAATTCTATAACAGTTGTAGCAGATGTACATCTCTACAACAAATCCTTGTAAGCTTGTCCACTTTATCCCTGTTTCATATATTTATGTATGTGTCTCAAGCAAAATCTGTGTTCTGCACTTGGGAACAAAAAATTAATGGTTGAATGATACCCTGCATAAACCCATTCATTAATCAAATATGAATTCATATGATGTAGTAGTTAAGAATTCAACAAGTGAAACATATTACTAACCTTTTGTTTATTAGTGATGATTATGAAATTTGAATTTGGCTGTAGATCTATGTCACCACCCAAACATTGTAAGAACTAACACCATGAACTCATACATTCAGCTTCACCTAAGGCATAAGCCAATGGGTAAATTCCATTGTTTGAATCAAGTCCAACAGCTACCAATACTTAGCCTCGAAAATGACTCCTTAATGAAAGCACCATCTAAGCCTAACAACTCTCTTTTGTAAGCCCTAAACCCTGTTATAATAATCTCAAACAAACATACATTCTATTAAACACCCTAGTAGGCAAAGACAGTCTCAATATTCTATCAACTGCAATCTTGACAGTGGTATAGGGGTTGTAAGAATCATATCAAAAAAACAATATTCTATTAACTGCAATTCAAACAACATAGTCTTTTAAGCTAACATATTGCAAAGGAGTGAATCACCTATAACCATTTCTTTCAAGTTTAGCTTTAATGCATGAAGGCTTTTCTAATAGAAACCTGAAAGCTCTAATCACGTTAAGCTTTATCGAACCGCCTTAACTGGGATACCTGGATTAACCCTGACTTGGTCAAAAATATGCTCTACCAAGAATTTATAAGTAAAGTGTTTGATTTCCTTGGATTGAAGGCACCTGTGCATACTTTGTCGTGTTCTCTACACGTCCCTAATATCTGTATGTTTTGTCTTTGACCACATACAATAACCAAAGACAGAGATCCCTTTTATCTTGTACATCAACAACAAATGAATTTGTTTAACTGTCATCATTGGTACCTACAATATTTATTTTTTTTACTTCTAGTACATGGGCCACTTGATCCATTAAGCCTAACACCCACTGCTTGTTTTGGGCTAGTTGGCCCACTACATTATGATATTGTAAAGACTGACATTTTTCCCTCACATCTTGCTCTTACCATGATCTTGTCATTCTTAAAGAGATTCAAGTTTCTTTTGCTTTTAATGGAATGCAAGTAGACTATGTCATTAACCTCTTTTGCAATACCAAATTTCTACCCATAGTAAAATGATTACTTTCATCGAGTAGTTTCATTTAACCCCTCTTTTATATCTCTTCTAAATTCATTTAACCTTTTCCTCCTGTGATGGCCCATTTCATCGTCATAACCCATGTCACTATCAAAACCATCCACATTCAACTCATCTACATCCTCTCCTTCTAAAACATCATATGGTACTAGATTAGTTACGCTAATGTTGTTAAAAGAAACATCCGTGGTAATACCAAACAAATGCATATCAACATCAGGCTCTACTATTTCATTTTCTTCATCCATTAAAAGATCATTATCTTCACCACTATCATCATATGTACTTGCTGTCACACCCCCAAAATCAGGTAGCAGCGGAATGGTAACAATGGGGTGCGACTTCATAGCACAAAAATAAAGATATAGGAAACGACCTTAAATAGACGTTTAAAATAAGATTTCATTCGATGCCATAGCAAAATATCAGAGTTTACACGTTAGGTCCCATAAGTTTTAAAAGAGTAATAAACATTCCACATACATTTTAATTAAACAAAAGCTTCATAATACCCAAAAGATGACTTAAATTTTTAAAGATAATAAAAGTTGCATTGAATTTAGATAAAATACATAATCCATCTTCATTGATATCTGTCACGGCTCCCGTCCAATCTTCATACTCTATGACCTGAAATTACATGCTAAAATTCAACACAAAGGTTGAGTGAATTCATAGGTTTGTCGGTAAAAAGAAAGTGGATCACAAGATTTTATAGGTAACGGTAGACTATGAAACAAATTCAGTAGTCTAACACTTTTTTTATAAATTGCACAAGCTCATGATTACCCGAAGCCTTAACTAGATTTGTGCCCTAATCGAATATAGGATGTCGTGCCAACAACCAACCACCTCTCAATTGTTAAATGCACCTTAAACAACTTAGTAACCCAAGGAAATTGTGGGGATTGTCATGTCCCGATAGATCTATCCAAACACTTACAATATTAATTTAATCGGTTCATGATAAATAAGGGACTACACGGCGAATACGGTAACTTAGGCATTAAATAGATCAGGCAATAAATCTGGATCGCATACATTTTGTAAACCACTTTGAAAACACTGTTGTCCATAGTAAAACAATGCAACGTAATCTCACCCCGTAGATTTTGTAAAACAATTAAGTAGTAAAAAGGGGGCTATGAACTCACCTCGAGTAATTGGAAATCAACAAAGTATATCACACTTAGAAAATGCGTCGGATAAACGCCGATTGCAACCTAATTAATTTTTTTAGGCCGTATGAGTACTAAACACTTTGATTAACAACAACCATATATAATCCTATATAGCTACATCACCATCTAATTGCGTTTGTGAAATCGTATTCATAAAGTTAAAACGTTTATAAATACACTTTAGTGAAAATGACGCAACTTTCTCGTTTCAAGTCCGTTTCTTACGTTTCTTACGTCCATGCTTTCGTATTAAGACGAGTTATCAAAATTTTACATTTTAATATTTTTGACCTACTGGTGAACAGTACTTTTTACTGTTCATACCAGTTATAAAGTTATTTTTATAGTTTTAGTTATCGTAAAACCCGTAAACGTCGTATTTTATTCGTTATAGCTCCGTTTTTAGCGATTCTTTCGAGCACGTCTTTGTTATTAAAAGTTCTATCATATTAATGATGTTTTCAAAAATAAATGTCCCTGATGAATACAGTACCCTTTTATAAAAAATTATTTTAATAAACCCGGTATTTAACTAAAACGTATATTTGCCGTATTCTTTTTCTTATAAGTGCGGTTTGTTTACAAGTTCTTTATATGCCCTGAATCAATCTTGGAGTAAGTAGTTTATAAATATAAAAATCCATGCCCTAAAAATTCATTCCAAAACAGTCCCTAAATATTTTTTGGGTTTTATTTGTATAACTTTGTTTTAATATACTTTTTAACTTCATAATTTACCACAAGTCCTTTGTAACTCTTAATATACTATGTCATATATATTATATAGTCCATAGGTCCATCATTTGTCCATTTGTCCAAGTTAACAAGTTCTTAACAAGGCTATTAAATCATAACCTTTCTTATGTAACTTTACTTACTAGTTTATACATATACATTTTTACACTTAAACCAAACATGATGCCATACTTATATATCCATTTTAACATGATATTACCAACAACACAACATGTATAAATTCATTTCACATGTTCAAAAGTATCCTAAATGGTGATTTACTATATAGAACTCATATATGCATAAAATGATAAATGTAAAGACATAAAGAGTTTTAGATGACCTTAGAGTGATGTAATATGATAACCAACACAATCTAAACCCTTGTTTAGATTACAAACCAAAGCTTGCACAATCAAAGAAACCCTAAACCCTAATCTTCCATTTTTCTTGCTTAACACTTGTAAAGGTTTAACCAAGCCTTCAAATCATCTTAGTAGGTCTTAGATCTTAGATATGATGTATGAATGTGTGTAAATGTTGTAAATAAAAATTGTATGGATGGTTTTGTGGTTTTTATTTGGGACATGAGTTCACAAGTAAAAGGGAGAGAAATGAGTTGAATTTGTAAGTAAAATGAAGTGTGTTATTATCTTACTTGTATGCAAGACTTATAAGTATAAAGAGGACTAGTCAAAGTGATAAAACAAAGACTAAAAAGACTAAGAAAATAGCAAGGGGGAGGGCGGCACATTAGAGGGTTTTAGGGAAGAAATTTGGTCAAGACTTACTAGTCCTAAGATGTACATATACTAGCTCATTAACACTTATGTCTTTATGTCCCCTAATGAGCATATCATCTCATGAAATTATGGAAGTGTTAGCTAGAAAATATCTAGGATAAATGGAAGTATACTTGCATAAAGTGAAAGTATTACTTTGAAAATGTAAGTTGTAGTTTATATATAAAATGTATACTTAAGAAAAGAATGATGTAGCTTATTTCCTTTATGAGAAATTCGGCCCAAGGATGAACGTGGGTAAAATTTTATAAACATTGAGCATTGGAAATAAAAATGAGTATTTATTGAAGCGTAGATTAATTTTGGTGGTTCCGGGAATGCCTAAACAAAATTTATCGCGAAACGTAAACGTTTTACGTAACCAATAAAAATAAAATAAAATAAGTTAAATATTACTTTCGTAAAAATAATATATTGCTCGCTTGACGAAAAATTTAATTCGTTTGTTGTCCGTTTACGCTAATTAATAATTTATAGCTTACGCGATTTAACTTAACTAATAAAATTAAAAGTAAACACGTACGAGAAAGAAGAAAAAAAATAATTAGTGAAATATATGACGTCGTAAATGACCTGAAAATAAGGAATGTTACAGTCTCCTCCGGTTAGAAGAGCCTTGTCCTCAAGGCTCAGGTTGCAACACCTGAAGGAGGTACGGTTTCAGAAAAGAGATGCGGATATTTCTTTCGGAATTGGTCTTCATGTTCCCAGGTATACTCAGCTCCTTTCCGAGAGTTCCAACGAACTTTGACTAATGAGATTCTTCTTTGCTTTAGCTTTTTCATATCTCGTTCTACAATCTTAATAGGCACTTAGACAATTCGCAGATTTTCATCAATCTCGATCTCATCCAAAGGCACCTGAACATCTGGCCCAACCAAGCATTTCTTGAGGTTTGACACATGAAATGTGTCGTGGACACAACTTAGCTCCTGGGGTAACTTTAGTCGATAAGCCACCGGTCCAACACACTCTACAATCTTGAACGGTCCGACATACCGTGGTGCCAGCTTTCCTTTCTTACCAAATTGTACCACTCTTTTCCACGGAGATACCTTAAGTAACACTCGGTCTCCAACTTTGAATTCAAGAGGCTTAAGCCTCTTATCAGCATAGCTTTCTGGCGACTCCTAGCTGTTTTCAATCTTTCACTAATTTGAACAATCTTTTCTGTCGTTTCTTGCATAATTTCTTGTCCAATAAGCTGACTTTCTCCCACTTCAGTCCATATCACGGGGGATCTACATTTCCGCCCGTATAGAGCCTCGAATGGCGCGCACTTAATGCTTATGTGGTAACTGTTATTATAGGAAAACTCAATCAATGGAAGATGAGTATCCCAACTGCAACCAAAATCCATAACACAAGCTCGAAGCATATCCTCCAGTGTCTGAATAGTACGCTCACTCTGACCGTCTATCTCAGGGTGGTAAGCCATACTCATATGTAGTTTTGTACCCAACTCCTTCTGAAAAGCTTGCCATAAGTGTGACGTGAATCGACCATCACAGTCTGAAATGATTGACACCGGCACACCATGTCTCGCTACAATCTCGTTGACATAAATCCTTGCCAGCTTCTCTGTTTTATAGTCTTCACGAATAGGTAGGAAGTGAGCCGACTTGGTCAGTCTATACACAATGACCCAAATCGTATCATACCTACTGCTGCTTTTAGGAAACTTTATGATAAAGTTCATTGTTAACTTTTCCTATTTCCACTCAGGAATTTCTGGTTGCTAAAGAAATCCTGAGGGTTTCTGATGTTCGGCTTTAATCTTAGAGCACGTAAGACATCTGCTAACGTACTCAGCAATGTCTCTCTTCATACCATGCCACCAATACAAGTCTCTCAGATCATAGTACATCTTATCTGCACCCGGATGTACTGAATATCTAGATGTATGAGCTTTATCCATGATCAATTTCCTTATATCACCAACCGATAGAATCCAGATACGATCAAAGAAGTAAATTTCACCATCATCTCATTGATCAAAGTGTCTTTCTAATCCTCTTACCAATTCAGCTGGGGCTTTGAGATCCTTGGAAGCTTCGCCCTGTGCTTCCAAAATCTTAGTCTTAAGTCCAAAATGGATAGTAATACTCATAGCACGTACTCGTCTTGGCTTGAGTCTTTCTTTTCTACTCAAGGCATCTGCCACCACATTTGCCTTGCCTGGGTGGTATTTGATCTCACATTCATAATCACTAAGCAGTTCGATCCACTGTCTTTGGCGCATATTCAACTCTTTCTGATCGAAGATGTACTAGAGACTCTTGTGGTCAGTGTAGATAACACTTTTTGTCTCATAAAGATAATGTCTCTAGATTTTAAGGGCAAACACTACCGTACCTAATTCCGGGTCGTGGGTGGTATAATTATTCTCATGTATCTTCAACTGTCTTGACGCATACGCTATCACTTTGCCCCGCTGCATCAGCACGCACCTAAAACCTTGTTTTGATGCATCACAATAGACCACAAAGTCATCGGGTCCATCGAGGAGTGCTAACACAGGAGCATTGCATAGTTTCTCCTTCAAAATTTGGAAAACTTCATCTTGCTTATCGCCCCACACATAAGCCTTATTCTTTTGAGTCAATAGGGTGAGGGGCTTTGCGATCTTGGAGAGATTTTTGATAAACCTTCGATAATAACCCGCCAATCCTAGAAATGAACGGATTTCTGTTGGTGACTCAGGGGTCTTCCAGTTCTTGACCGATTCTACCTTGCTAGGATCCACGTGGATACCGTCACGGTTGACCACATGTCCTAGGAACTGGACTTCTTGTAACCAAAATTTGCACTTTGAAAATTTAGCGTACAACTTCTCCTTCTTGAGTAAGTCCAAAATCGTCTTCAGGTGGACTTCGTGCTCTTCTTCTGGCTTTGAGTAGATTAAGATGTCGTTAATGAACACAATTATGAATTTGTCCAAATACGGCTTGCAGACGCGGTTCATTAAGTCCATAAATATTGCTGGCGCGTTTGTCGGTCCAAATGGCATGACTGTGAACTCAAAATGCCCGTATCGAGTTCTAAACGCGGTCTTCGGTATATCTTCTTCTCGGACTCTCAACTGATGATATCCCAAACGAAGATCTATCTTGGAGAAACAACACGCACCTTATAATTGGTCAAACAAGTCATCAATTCTGGGGAGAGGGTAACGGTTCTTTATAGTCAACTTGTTTAGTTCCCTGTAGTCAATACACATTCTCATCAAACCGTCTTTCTTCTTGACAAAAAGCACTGGTGCTTCCCATGGTGAGTGACTTGGTCGAATTAAACCCTTCTCTTGAAGTTTTTTAAGCTGGTTCGACAATTCAAACATTTCTGAAGAGGCTAACCGGTATGGAGATCTAACAACTGGCGATGCGCCTAGAATCAGATCAATGCAAAATTCTGTCTCTCGCACAAGAGGTAAACCTAACAGATCGTCTGGAAATACCTCAGGGAAGTCTCGAACAACATGTATGTCATCTAGCTTTTTCTCATCAGCCTTGATACATGCAAGTGAACCAAGATCCTTTTCCGGCCTCTCGCCTTGAACTTCAAGAATCTTGCCATACGGAAGAGGAATACAGACAATCTTCTCATAACAATCGATGAGAGCTCGGTGATATGCCAAACAATCCATTCCAATGATAACATCAAAACTACCTAGCCGGGTTGGTAACAAGTCTATTTTGAACACGTGATTACACAAAACTAAGGTGCAACTACGTAAAATGGTATTGGTGCAAACTACTTTTCTGTCTGCTAACTCTACTTCATAGCTAGTGTTTAGAGTGGCATGGACAATATTAATAAAAAGGGGTAAACGCAGAAGATACAAAACTCTTTTCAGCACCGGAGTCAAAGAGGATACAAGCGTAGTGATCATTAAGAAGAAACGTACCCGTGACCACATTTGGATTCTGCTGCAGATTTTCAATCACCACATAAGCTCTCCCATGAGCTCCCTTATTCTGCTGGTTCCTTGCTTTTGGACACATGTCTTTGAAATGTCCTTTCTCACCACACCCAAAACATGTCACATTCTGCAGGAAGTTATCACCTGCATTCTGAAGCCTAGCTCTATAATCCTTCTCCAGGTGACCCATTCTTTGACATCTCTGGCACTTTGGAGGACACAGTCCATGATGATGTAAGTTGCATCGATTTCATTTTGGTAGGTTTCCAGCATAAACCTTACCTTCAGCTAAGGCTGCAGCATATGCCTTGACATTTTCCTGTCTCATGTTTTGTTGCTGGTGATGATTGTTGTTTTGGTTGCGGTTATTGTTGTTGTTGTGGTTATTGTTGTTGGTGTTTCTTTGGTGGTCTTCCTATTTCCTCTTATTGCTTTCACCAATTCTTGCAGCCCTACCCTGAACTGCTTGCTCGATCAGTTTACGGGCCATGATGATGGCATCATGCAGAGTTGCAGGCTTTAAAGAAGTGATATTTCCTTTGATTCTTTCAGGAAACCCACGAATGTACTTTTCAATCCTCTTTCTTTCAGTAGACACCAATTCAGGACACATCAGGACCAGTTCGTGGAAACGATTGTTGTAAGCTTCAATATCATCTCCTTTCAGAGTCAGAGTCTAAAGTTCTTGCTCCATCCTTTGAATTTCAAATGATGGGCAGTACTCAGTAGTCATCGTATCTTTTATGTTGCTCCAGGGGATCTGATTAGCATTAGTAAGTCCCAAAGTTTAAACATTTCTGTTCCACTAGGTTAGAGCACGACCCTCGAACGTGCACACAACAAATTTCACTTTGTCATCTTCAACGCACTTACAAATCTCAAACACTTGCTCAATCTTTTTGAACCAACGTTTCAGTCCGACTACACCTTCTGTCCTGCTAAAAGAGTGAGGTTTGCCGTTCGTAAATGTCTTGTACGAACATCCATGCATCTCTGGTGCGATAGTTCCTTCAGTATTTGCGAATCCAGATCCACCAGCATTATTTAATTCAGATCTGGTCTTTTCATATTCTTCAATGGCTTTGGCCACACGCTTTTTCACTATCTTCCTAACAGATTTCTTCTTAAATCTCCTGGGCAGCATGATTCTGGCAACACAGTACACAATTCATTGAGAATTTGTAAAGGTATGCAGAGTCATGGCACATGGTAAATAATGGAGAATGATATAACTAATCATAAATTAATCAGGATGGTCAATATTCACATAATTGACCGATAGAAATAGATACTGATATGTCAAAAGGTAAACATAAGGGATCGAGTTTAAACCAAGTATTATATATATATATATGATTATATATAATGCAATAATGATAATCGGAAAAATAAGTAAGGATCAGGGAATACGCGCGCGTGGATATCGGATAGCGATGAAGGATTCTGTATTTAAAAATGAAAGGAAAGAAAATCTTTAAACTTTGTGGTTATAGACTAGGTTTTGAAAGTGACCCAGTTCCCTATAACCTTGGCTCTGGTACCATCTGTAACACCCCCAAAATCAGGTAGCAGCGGAATGGTAACAATGGGGTGCTACGTCAAAGTACAACAATCAAGATATAGGAAACGACCATAAATGGACGTTTAAGACAAGATTTCATTCGATGCCATAGCAAAATATCAGAGTTTATACATTAGGTCCCATATGTTTTAAAAGTCATAAACATTTCAAGTACATATTTAATTAAACAAAAGCTTCATAATACCAAAAGATGACTTAAGTTTTTATAAAAGATAGAAGTTTGCATTAAATATAGATAAACACAGAATCCATCTTCATTGATATCCGTCATGGCTCCCGTCCAATCTTCATACTCTAGGACCTGAAATTACATGCTAAAAGTCAACACAAAGGTTGAGTGAAATCATAGGTTTGTCGGTAAAAAGGTGGACACAAGATTTTTGTAATAGTAGACTCTGAAACACATTCAGTAGTCCAAAACGTTTATTATTGCACTAAGCTCATAACCCCGAATCCTTAACTAGATTTGCGCCCCAATCAGAATATAGGATGCTTGCCAACAACCTAACACCTCTCAATGTTAAATGCACCCGATCAAACTAGTGACCCAAGTAAGGTGGGGATTGTCAATCCCGATAGATCTATCCACAACACTCGCGCGTACTGCAATAGTAATTAACGGTTCATGATAAAATAGGGACTTCACGACAATACGGTAACTTAGGCATTAATAATCAGGCAATAATTATGGATAGCATACACTTTGTAAACACTTAGAAAACATTTGTGTCCAATAGTAAAACAAGCAATGTAATTCACCCCGTAGATTTTGTAAAACAATCAAGTAGTAAAAAGGGGGATATGAACTCACCTCGAGTGAATGGTAATTAACAAAGTATATCACAATAGAAAAATGCGTCACGAAGGAATCCGAAGGCAACCTAATTAAAATATAGGTCGTATAAGTACTAAGCACTAGTAATATAGTACTTTGATTAACTAAAACCACATATAATTCTATATAGCTACATCACCATCTAATCATTTTAGTGAAATCGCGTTTATAAAGTGAAAACGTTTATAAATGACTCTTTAGTAAAAATGACGTAACTTTCATGTTTTAATCCCGATTTTGACCTTTTTTTTGCCCATGCTTTCGTATAGTTTTAGTTATTGTAAACTCGCAAACGTCGTATTTTATTCGTTATAGCTCCGTTTTTAGCGATTCTTTCGAGCACGTTCTCGTAATTAAATGTTCTATTTATTTATGATGTTTTTACAAAAATAAAGTCCTTGATGAACAGTAACTTTTTGTAAAAGTATTAATTATCGTAAACTTGTAATTGTCATAACTCTTTCGTTATAAATCGGATTTTCTAGTTTCTTATCTTTTTCGAATCTTTATAATATGTAGTATTTTTATAAAATATAAAATATATACTTTTATTTTCATATTAAAACAGCCACTTTTCATTAGTTATATATATTATTTATATAAATTGTTTTATATACTTTTTCAACTAAATAAATTACCACAAGTTTTCCAATACTCTTAATATACTATGTTATACATATAATAATGTCCATAGGTCCATGAGTCCAAGATTTTGCCATAGTAACAAGTTCTTAACAACTTCTAAATCATAAACTTTATTAAGTAACCCTTTTTAACCATAAACATATATAAACTTTTTATACATAAACCATGCGTGTACAAGACTTATATTCCTTTTATAACATCATAATAACATCCATCTAACATGTGTATAAGTTCATAAAATCATGTTTACAAGAAAAATCCATTTTTACAAGTTAAACATATACTAATGGTGATTAAATATATAGAACTCATATATGCATAAAATGATAAATGTAAAGACATAAAGGGTTTTAGATAACCTTATGGTGATGTAATATGATAACCAACACAATCTAAACCCTTGTTTAGATTATAAACCAAAGCTTGCACTCTTGAAAACCCTAGTTTTCAAAGTGAACCCTAATCTTCCATTTTTCTTGCTTAACACTTGTAAAGGCTTAACCAAACCTTCAAATCTTCTTAGTAGGTCTTAGATATGATGTATGAATGTGTGTAAATGTTGTAAATAAAAATTGTATGGATGGTTTTGTGGTTTTTATTTGGGACGTAGGTTCACAAGCAAAAAGGAGAGAAATGAGTTGAATTTGCAAGTAAAATGAAGTGTGTTATTATCTTACTTGTATGCAAGACTTATAAGTATAAAGAGGACTAGTCAAAGTGATAAAACAAAGACTAAAAATACCAAGAAAATAGCAAGGGGGAGGGCGGCACATTAGAGGGTTTTAAGGAAGAAATTTGGTCAAGACTTACTAGTCCTAAGATGTACATATACTAGCTCATTAACACTTATGTCTTTATGTCCCCTAATGAGCATATCATCCCAAGAAATTATGGAAGTGTTAGCTAGAAAATATCTTGGATAAATGGAAGTATACTTGCATAAAGTGAAAGTATTACTTTGAAAATGTAAGTTGTAGTTTCTATATAAAAAATAAACTTGAGAAAAGAATGATCTAGCCTATTTCCTTTATGAGAAATTTGGCCCAAGGATGAACGTGGGTAAAATTTTATAAACATTGAGCATTGGAAATAAAAATGAGTATTTATTGAAGCGTATATTAGTTTTGGTGGTTCCGGGAATGCCTAAACAAAATTTATCGCGAAACGTAAACGTTTTACGTAACCAATAAAAATAAAATATAAAAAGTTAAATATTACTTTTGTAAAAATAATATATTGTTCGCTTGACGAAAACTTTAATTCGTTTGGTGTCCGTTTACGCTAATTGATAATTTATAGCTTACGCGATTTAACTTAACTACCCCCCCCCCCCAACCCCTATATTTATTTTATAATAAACCCCCCCCCCCCTAATAAATAATTTTAATATAAATTATTTTACCCCCTTTTTATTTTTTTTATAACCCCCACCCCTGGCTCAACATATTCAAGTGACAAGGTATGATGTGGCAGAGTTATACGTCATTGAGAGCTCTTATTGGTCCAAGCACACAAGAAAGGACACACGGGCAATTAAAGAAACACACCAATGATTAAATCTGGTGCAAAAGAAGCACAAAAGGGTCTGACACACAGAATGCCACGTTGGCAATCCGTGTGCTCACTTATTTGATCCAACGGCTTAAATAAAGGATCCAATGATTGGCAATAAAAGAGGGGACGAGATCAAAGCTAAGAGGAACGTGATTCAGACTCCTAGAAGCTTCACTAAGACTCTATAAATAGAGAGCAAGCCTCACACACACATAGCATCTTCTTCTTTTTTCAGTTTTTAGTTAGTAGCTTATGTAATTTTAAACTTATGTAATTTCAATTCCTGTTTTCAGCTTATTGTAATCTCTATTTCAAAAGTATTGTAATCAGCTTTTAGTTAATGAAATTATAGCTTAAATTTACACAAATCTGTTTTACTACTAATGTTTTTATATTTCAAAAAGCTTTTATATACTGTTGCATAAGCTCTACTTGACTTTAAGCTACTAAAAGCTCTTATAAGTTTGTTCAACCCCTGGAATTGGATGGCTGCTGGTTGAACAAGCTTAGTTTAGTACTTGATGGTCAAGTGTTAGGATATATTAGTTAATAAGCTTTAGACAACTTATTGAGTTTAAGCTAAAAAGCTTAAGCTCATTTCTAAGCTTTATTGAGAGCATTTAGATCTCTGTTTAAGCTGAGAACCAAAGGTACACTTCACATTTTAATTCTAAAAGCTTAATATGCTGATTTACTTATTTTACTGGTTATTTTAGTGAAATAGCTTAATTGTGCTTGTTTATGCTTGTTTAGCTGTAAATTAGCTTAGTTAATTCATATTAGTTGATGTAATCTATTTTTAAGTCTTAGTATAGTTAAAAAGACAAAACAGTTAAGAAAAAAATCCAAAAATATAGTCATTTTAAGTTCAGCTTATTTCTTCTATTTTAGTGCTTAATATCTGTTGTGTTTAGCTTAATTGCTCTTAGTTAGCATAGTTATCAATCTATTTCAGCTTATTTCAGTCTTTAATAGCTTAAAAATGTCAAGTCAGTTTCTAAGGGAGTGTTTGGCACAAGCAGTTCCAACATAAGTTAGAACTGTTTAGCTGCCTTGTGCTTTTTCGTCAGCTTTAGTAAGCTCATAGTAAGTCTTTTAAACAGTTTTAAGTAGAATTTAAAAGCTTAATTTGTTTTTTAAGGTTTTCTCTAAGTATTGTGTTCATCCGTGGAAATATCATGTAGTAAAAAGCTTATTGGATAAAAATTTGGTTTAGGTGCTCTTTAGAGTTCATTTTAACTTTCATTTGATCTAATAATGCAGTAAGATTGGTTGTCAAAACCTGTCATTAGCAGTTTTAAGTTTTAAAATTCAGTTTTTCAAACCCAAATTTAGTTTAGTTAAAGTTTGAATTAAGGTCTAAAATTCACACAACAAGCTCTTTGTAGTCTATTTTCAATTTGTCAAAGCTTTTTTTGCATTTGTAGCTTATTTTCCTATTTGTTTTTGAGCTCAAAATAAGCATTTTGTCTTTTCTCTTACTAAGTGAATAAGCAGTTTTAAATTAGCATTTTTCTTTAAGCAATTCATTTTCAAACTCATTTGCAAAAGTTGTTTCTAGTAGCCTTTAAGTCATAGTTTAAGCTACTATAGCTCTTATTGCCATAAGGATCTTTGAGCTTATCTAAAAATAAGCTCAAAATCACCCTTAGGGCCTGTTTGGTGTTTCAGGTTTAGTTTTAGTGCTAATTAGGTTTTCTAGCTTATGGCTTGCTTCCTTCTAGTTAAGTTTAGCATATTAGGTTAATTTTAGTCTAGTAATAGTTAATTCAGTGCTTATTTTAGCTTATTTTAGTTTGTAGCTTATTAAGTTTTGTCAAAAGTAAAAAATATATAGTCAAGTACTTCCTGTTTATTTTAAGCTCAATTACTGGCTTATTGGTTAGCTTTTAGAAAAAGTTGTTTTTACAAATTCTGTTTCTTTTTAGCTTTTCTACAACTTTGTTTTTTTAATTTTTCAAAATATATAAAAAAAGGGAAGATGGAAGTCGGGGGTGAGCAAGGCTCGAACTCCCGACCTCAACACCCTCACCTTTTATAACACCTCACAACACACACTCCCTACCAACGTGCCCTGGGGTCTTTTTCTTAACCACACACAAACCATCTTGTGCTACATAGTCCATAATTTTTTTGCAAAACACATTCCTTTTAAACCTTTTTCATCTTCTTTTCTTTATTAAAAAGCCATAGCTTATTTTCGACTTATTAGGGCTTAATTGTTTAGCTTATTTTAAGTAGTTATTTTTATAAAGTTAGTCTTTCAATTCCACACTTTTTATGCTTTTCTAGAATTTTAGAAGAACTTGTGCTATTTTTAATAATTTTTCTTTACTCAAGACTTAAAAAATGATAAAAAAAGTTTAAAAAAATTAATTTCTTTTTAAATTTTTTTTTATCATTTTCTAGGCTTTTGTTTAAAAATTACTTTCGTAGGGTTAATATTTTGTAATTTCACTTTACAAAGAACGGGATTCCGTTCCCGTTCTCGTTTTTCTTCGTTTTTAGTTTAAATCTCTACCATTTTAGGATTTCCTTAGTTTTTCACTTTTAAATAGTCATTGAGATCAAGAAAAAGTAAAAAATAATTTTAGGATTAATTTTTAACAATTTAGGATTTTAATTATCGCGTTATTCCCGTAATTGTTAAATTGTTCTAGTTGCTTAAATGTTTTTAATTGTTAGTTTTTATTGCTTTTAATTGTAGATTTAGACAATCAATCCAAAAACTTTGAAAATCAATTCAAATCATTGTCCAAATAACAAACGTGGTTTCAATTTCATAAATCTTTGGGAAAACGACCCCCAGGTATAACTTACCTGTAAATCATACTTATTATTATAGATATTTGTGAGATTTTTAATTATACCCTTTGTCCTCAAGGGTAGTTTGGTAATTTCATATCTATTATATTATTTTACGTGTATAAAACTTTACACACACAGTTTTTAGAGCAGATGTCGGGTATTTGTGAATTAGATTCTTTCGTTTGGAAGGTTGTCGATCGTGATAGAACCTTTCGTCTTCGAAAGTTACGCTTTTGAGAAAATCAAAAAATACAAAAAAATTAAAAATATAAAAAGTAAAAAAAATATTTTTCTTTTCTTTTTAGTATAAGTAGAAGATTAATAAATAAGAAAAATACAAAAATATTTGCTCTTCCGGATTTTTCGATTTTTCTTGTGAATTTGTGAATATAAGAAATAATTTTTTTTGCTAAGTTGGTAAAAGAACACCAACATATAATACTTTCAACTGAAGTATCATCCATCAATAAGTTCCCGAACTTAAAATTCAAAAATTTACCGTTTGTGTCACTTACGAAAAAGGTGCACCTCTTTTGTAAAATTTATTTTACTTAAGGGAGTTACCCTAAGTTTGTTGATTATTCGGTGAAACAAAAATATTTTCTTTTCTCATTTCTTTTATCATTTTTGTTTGTTTAGTGCATGCGCACTAGAAATTCCAATTTTCTAAATATTCAAACGTAACCATTCCGAGATGTCAAAATAGAGGACGTGCTCCAAACGTAGTCAAACCCGAGCTTCGTACTATTGTAGAAGTTGCACCAATGGCGGAACGTACAATGGAAGAGCTACTCCGTGCACCCACGGAAGGGTATGGAGAAGTTGTCGTTTTACCGAAAATTAATGCGGATCATTTTGAGATTAAAACAAATTTGTTACAACTAGTTCAAGCTAACCCATTTCACGGTTATGAGAAGGAAAATCCCCACGCTCATATCAATAGTTTCAAAAGGATTACCTCGACTTTACGATTTAGGGATGTACTGAACGATGTTATTAAGCTTATGATGTTTCCTTACTCACTTGAGGGGAACGCTAGACTGTGGTACGAAAAAGAACCACCTAATTCTATCTTGACTTGGGAGGATCTCGTAACCAAATTCGTGAATCAATTTTTCCCTCCTTCGAAAACCACTCACTTAAAGAATGAAATTTCTCGTTTTACACAAAAATTCGGGGAGACTTTTAGTGAAGCATGGGAACGATTTAAGGAAATGCTTAGAGCTTGTCCTCACCATGGATTTACGGAGTTAACTCAAGTTGATACCTTCTATAACGGTTTAGTCGAGAATGATCAAGACTCCTTAAATGCCGCGGCGGGTGGAAATCTTTCGAGTAAAATGACTAGAGAGGCTTTGAACATAATTGAGAATAAATAAAAAGTTCGTTATTCACGTAATAAATCGAATGTTTCTAGGATGAATACGACTTCTAGGGAAAGTTTTAGTAAAACGGATGAGAGAATTGATAAGCTTGCGGACCAACTTTCGACCTTAGTCGAGATTGTTTCTAAAAAAGTTGTCACTCCCGCTCCGGTTAAAGCGGTTGAGGAAATTTGTGTTACTTGTAGTTGGCCTCATGATTGGTACAATTGTCCTAATATTGATAACAATCAAGCTAGTGTTTGTGCGGCAACGGGTACTTACAATCAATTTAACCCTCCGAATCGTGTTAGTAACCAAATGGCACCACCAGGTTTTGCTCCGGTGCAAAACAATGGTCAAAATAGGTATAATCAAAATAAAGGTCAAGGGAATAATTTTAATCGGGGAGGTAATTTTCATGGAAATCAAGGTTTTCAAGCTCAAAACAATCATGCTCCAAAATTTTAAAATCAAGGATTTCAAAACCAAGCCTCAACTTTGGGTACTCTTTCGAGTAATACCATTCCAAACCCGAAGGGTGAGATGAAAGCGATCACTACTCGAAGTGGTGTTGCTTACGAGGGACCCTCGATTCTTACTAATCCTTCTCCTAAAAAGATAATGGAACGAGAAACCGAGGAGACAACGGATAAAGAGCAATCAAATTTCCAAGGAAGTATTGCTCACATCCCACCTCCGGTTGACCCTATTCCAATTCTGGGACCCGATGTTCCAAAGACTTTACCTAAGCCGAATATTCCATATCCTTCGCGACGTAATAATCAAAAGTCCCGTGACAAAGCTTCGAATCAAATGGAGAAGATCTTCCAAATCTTTTAAGATTTTCGCTTCGACATTAGTTTCGCGGATGCTTTACTTTTGATGCCAAGATTTGCTCCTATAATTAAGAGTTTGCTTCCTTTTTAACGACCAGCCGTGCTTTAATTGATGTGTACGAAGGAGAACTTATTTTAAGGGACGGGGATGAACGATTAATTTTTCATGTCGATAAGCATCCTCAAAAGCATGCAAAAGAGTCGATTAAAATGATTAATTTCATTAAGGATAGTTTTTGAGAAGTTTTAAGATTGAAGAAATCAAATTATTTTTCAAGTGGCAGTACCACTCCGTTTTCTGACTCTCGTCCTAAGGTTCAAATTCTTTGAGACACTAGCGATTCTCTTCTTGAGGAGTTCGCCGATGAACTCGCTTTTCTTGACCCATTTCCACCGGGAAATGAGGATGTTGATGTTGAAGCCGAACTTAGAGAAATTGAATTATTGTTTAACCGTGATCCATCAACAAATTTTTCACCTAGGATTACGTTTGATCCTAATCCCGAAAGGTTTACCAACGAACCTTCTCTAGTTTGCTTACCTCCACCGGGAGATGAATGTGAGTGTAATGTGCCCGATTCTCAAACAATTAATTTTTTGACGTTTTCCAATCCTCTTTTCGACGATTCTGCTTCTAGTAATGACGAGTCAAGTCATGAGGAGGTTACTCACGAAATGAGTTTTATAACTTATTCGAACCCTCTTTTTGATCTTGACGAGGAAATCATTTCTAGTGAGTTTAATCCAATTCATAATAAAGTCCTCGATTCTATTCCAAAGAATGATCATTTTGATGCCAAATCTTATCTTCCTGAATCACCTCTCAATCATAATACTTTGACAGTTTTATCTCCTAGAAATGATCCTCTCCACCATGAGTTCGCCGGTGAAATCATCACAAATCCTTCAAGAATTGCTAGAGAGCACGAGGAATATATTAGTCGAATGTGGTTGCTATGCGGAAATTCATCTTCCTGGTCGCCGGAAAATTTTCATGCTAGTCCAAATACGATCATCGAGTCTCTTCCCATATTTCCTATTCCCGTTCAGGATAGTGACTCTCATAGGGAAGAGATCGATATATTTCCCGGTCCAGATGATTTAATACCGCCAGAAATTGAGAGAGATGATTACGATTCAGAAGATGACGAAAATTCAACCGTTGATGAGCCAGTTTTACTTCACACACCTTTTCCCGATGAAGATGAGTGTTTCGACCCAGGAGGCGATAATGATGAGATCAATGCTTTTCTAGCCATCGAAGTTCCTACGTATATTGAGGAAGGATATTGTAACATTCTGTATTTTCAGGTCATTTACGACGTCATCCATTTTGCTAAAAAAATTTTCTCGTACGCGTTTACTTTTAATTTTAATAGTTAAGTTAAATCGCGTAAATTAAGAATCACC
>BQNB010034239.1:0-32093 GCA_026074375.1 Tanacetum coccineum
TTATAAACCTTCCTTTATATGAAGTCCGGGTTATGTACTGATATTTGCACATAAGCCATCTAGAGAATTAGAAATGACATGTTTTGAAACTATTTGCAACTCTCGCTCGAACTTCATTTACACACCCGTGTCAATGTTAATCGACATTTCTAAGTACGTAAATGTTATCGATTCCAAGAGACATGTCAATAAGATTCTTTTTGGAAATTTTCTATTTTTTTAGATTTTGTATTTATATATATATATATACCTGTTGTCCTCAGCATTGCTATGTGAAGGTGGAATAGTAATTCCAACTCTTGTCGTGATTTAGCTGTCTTGACTGCTAAAGGAACAACTTTTGGAATCAGCTTTGAACTTGACGGTTCATTGCTGTGGTCTTGAATTCCGAGTTCTAAAAGGTTATGAGCAGAAGTCATTTGATAAAGAACGAGGCCTGAACTGATGTGAACAGACATCATTACAATGAAGACCGAGGTTTGATCTGCTGCGATCAAACGTCTTTTGAACATTGAGGAACGGGGCTTGAAGTGTTATTTTCAGCAGGCACCACTTAATGATCATCAGATCAAAATTCCTTGAAGCCTTGTTTTCTAAGATATCTGTCTTTTCCGCAACCAAACTCTGAGTCCTTCCTTTACAGGATTGAACGATGTACCTATACTTAAGAGAGTACCTGCATTGACATCAAGAGCTTGTTCGCTTTCACATTGGTTAGTGATATCTGCATTTGAACCATTTGGGGGTTCACTGTCAACCTTTGTTGTGCAAGAGGCGAATGTCTTTCCAGTTGGAACCCATCTAAGAACCACATTTTGGAAAACTCTACCCGTCAGTTTCCACCTAAGACAAGATCTAGGAGTCATTGTTTTTTCATGCACAGGTGTAGTCTTTTTGATTGAAAACCCATGTCCTTTTGGGATCTGTCTTTCTGGTTTCTTTGCAACACTTATTTTCTCTACAGGTTTGTTTCGGGTCGTTATCTTATTGGATGGTACCTTAGCACGCGAGTTGACTTCTTTCAGGAATTTTATTACACAAGCGTCATGATTGGCATTAAAGACACATTTCTGACATGTCGAGCAAACAAAATGTTTGGAGTCAGAAAAATTTCTAGGGATCCTAGAGTGTTCATGTGTCTTTTTCTTAGCTTCCTCTAGGTAGTGATTATGAACAATGTCGTTTGAGCTATACCTAGATGAGCTTGGTGCAATCATGTGATGAGGTTTTGCAGGGGCAGATTCTCTTCCCTTAGGCAAATGATGTGTAGTGACTGGTTTTGACAAGTCGTTGTTCACATCAACTTGGGAGGCAAACCGTGGTTTTGAAATTCTAGGTCTTTCAGACTTAAACGCAGTCGGTTGTCTAACAACGGATTGGTTTTTGAGTGGTTGTCCAACCGGTTTTCCCAAGATTGATGGCTTTGCAAACTTAGTATTCACACTATTTCCTGTTAGTTTCCTTAACTCATTTTTTAATGCTGCAATTGCAAACCCCTTTTTCTGAATCTGAGCTAGTACATCAGCATTTTCATTAGACTTTTTGTTCAGTTGTGCCATTAAAGAGTCATTCTGGTCTTTGGTCTGAACTCGTGTCCTTTTGATAGAATCAAAAAGATCTTTGTAAGTCTGTTTCAAGTGCTCTTTTTCCTTATGTAACTGCTCATTCTCTGCAAGTAATTTAGCCACACTATGTTCCAATTCGATGTTTATTGTTTCAGTTACATCGATGTCATTTTTAACTTTGGCTTCATTACTTTTCTCTTTTAAAAATTGACTCTGTTGCCCTGATTTTAAAACATTGTTTTCCATTTGTAGTTCAAGATTAATACAATGTGCTTCGAGTTTTGCAAAATCTTTTTGACACTGGGCAACAGTCTTTTTGAGACAAACATTTTCAGACTCGAGTAATTGATTTGAGAGTTCAATTGTCTTGTCATCAATTAATTTAGCAGGCAAAGGACATGTGTCATGACATTGTTCAGCATTCTGGACAATCTCTCCTTCATTAATGAATTCAGGTTGCTCAGTATGTTGTTGTCCTTTAGCAGATACATTATTATTAGTAGTCATTTGTACCTCAGCCTTTGGCTCTTCATCATATATGGGTCTGATATCTGCATCATCAACATGTGCATCATTCCCTGATCTGCTGCTTGTATCCTGCTCTTGTGATTCTGTCCCATTGCTTTTAATGATAACTGAACTAGCATCCAATTCTTTACTCGTATCAACCTTTTCCATTGTCGTCTGCGTCTGTCTTTCATTCACCCTGCTGTCATGCTCTCTTTTATGCAGTGCTCTTTCATCAATCGACTTTTTGACATATTCCATGAATTGGACCAGTGTCTCACGGAATTCTGGAATATCAAGTTGAGTGTATTGTAGAAAGTAGTTGCGTGTCATTACAATATATTCATCATTCAAATAAATCTTTGACTTGATGAACATCTGAAACTGTGTCTCGAGAACTTTAAAAGAAGCCATGGATCCAATCTCTTGAAATTCGTTGTTATCAAGTTGCTTTTGAAGTTGATCCATGTTTAGGAACATCGTGCCTGTAAAAGTCTCAAAATCTTGACCAAAGAGTGTTGCAAACGCGCGTCCGAATCCATTCTCGGTTCGACTTCCTTTTAAGTCGTTGTTTGAAAGACGCTTGAGGTGTGAATGAAGTCGTTGAAAAGATACCATGCAACTTTCTTTTGATTTGTCTTGAATTAGTTGCATTTGTTGTTCTTCTGATTCCGAACACGAAGATAATGTATCTTTCTTTTCCATTTTATCGTGAATTGAAGTGAAAAAGATTTGTTGGATCTTAAGTGGATGTGATGTGATTGATGTTGTGGTTTTGAATACAATAGACGTTCACGGGATTTTACAAGTCTATGATTAGAACCGATAAAAATTTAACAGGATTTTACAAAATCAATAGAAAACCGTGAATGAATAATTGTGTCAGATTGTTATTCTTTTGATTAGACAATGATTGTTTGTTAAGTCCAAAATGAAGTTCTCAGTCCTTGAGGTTTGTTGTCTAAGGAAGGTCAATTTATAGCAAGTCTCAACGAAGAACAATTGTCAAATCTCAACCAAGAATGTTTGGGCAAAAGGCAATGTTGAGATTTGGTCAAAAGGCAGTGGTTGAGATTTGGTCAAAAGGCAATGTTGAGATTTGGTCAAAACGCAGTGGTTGAGATTTGGTCAAAACACAATGGTTGATATTTGGTCAAAACGCAATGAAGTCTTGATTTGGGCAGAAAACGCAACTTATGATCAAAACGCAACCAATGATCAAAATGCAACCAAGATCAAAACGCAACCAATGATCAAAACGCAACCAAGAACTTTGCCAGAGAGTCAAAACGCAACGACGAAATATACGATTTTTTCCACCAAAAATGGCCTAAAAATCACCCTTTTTGACCTTTTAACTTGATTTCTCTTGCACAATTAGTTACCTTATGCCTAGATCTTGCTTAATAACATAAAAATTCACACATCTAAGCACAAAAATCCGGGTTTGATTTTTTTTCCATTCAAATGACACACGAATTTGATCTTTTCGAACCACAAGAATCAACTACGAATCCACACGTAGCTCTGATACCAACTGTAGGATCCCGTTAACACTTCATAACATATATCATACACGAATCAAACTAGAAATTAGAGAGAGATGTGAGTTGTTTTGTAGAGAGAGAAAGAAAAGAGAGAGATGAGAGAAAATAGGAAAAGGATAAAATGAAACAACTACTCTTTTCTAAATAGAAAAGAGTTTATATACCCCGACACATTAAGTGACGTTCGGGATAATTGACTAGGACCTGGGCTCGGGTTTTGCTTAGGATTAAACCCGAAACATATACAATATTAGATTAACTATCGAGCCCGATTCCCGATACTTTTCTCTTACAACGTTAACTAATTAAATGACCGAGACTCGTGCACGTAATGAACAAACTTCCAGTTCGGCTCAATATTTTGAGGCTAACACTTATAGCCTGCCTATCCAACAAAGCCCAGTCTTCCTGCTTCATCCCATTAGGCTTTGTTTCTGATAAGGATACATGTATTCTGATACAAGTAATCTGCGATCCTCATCTTCCAGAAACCAAAATCCCAGCCATTAAAACATTCAATCTTAACTCTACCATCTTGTGCCATTGTTGACAACGAAGCCTAACCTGGCTCTGATATCACTTTGTTGGGCAATAAACAACGATGTCGAACACCACAACAAAGCACACACAGATAGACGGAGGCTCCCAGAGGCTACCAAAGGCTTCCAGAGCCTTACGGAGCCTACCAGACCGAAAACGTAAAAACACAAATGCGAAAACAGAACACACACGTATTTATAGTGGTTCCTACGATTTATGCAATCATGGTCAGTCCACTTTTGAACTAGAGAGAATATTATTATCTTTGTGTTTGTACAATTTATAATTACAATGAGGGGGTATTTATAAGTGTGAGACCCTAATCCACTCTACTCATTTTACCGATGTGAGATTGGGTTTGCACCCAACAATATAAGCCTTCACAACTCAACAGGAGGCATGTGTGAAATATATCGCGAGATATGTGGTATAGGTTGTAACAAAATTATCGTTCTAAAAAATGGCATTGTAACATGTCCAGGGACGGAGCTTTAACATATTAACGAGAGGGGCCAATATCAGCCAAAAATTTTCAAGAGTATATAACGCATAACTTTAAAATTATAGTACAAATTTACCATAAAGACACAAATTTTTGGACATGTTTGTTTTGGGATTCAAAGGTTATCGATTTCTTGGATATTTCTAGGTGTTGTTTGGTTTATCGAGTTTAGTTTTAGGTTTAGCCCTTTTTATGTGTTGTTTCTATAGTTCTATCGTTTGTCATGGTTGCGTGTGTGTTGTTTTAGGTGGGTTTTGTAAGAGTGTTGGTTGTCGTTTGTTATTTATATCTTCTAGTTTTTTGCTATCTTTTAATTAAAAAATTATCGTTCAAAAAAAACATTAAAGTATCTTATTGTTAGGCATGTATGATACGGATAATAGAACAGGAAATTGTTAATGTGTGTTTGTTATGTCACAATAGTTCACGTTGGTCGCAACCCATCATCAGGAAGCAAAATATTGTGAGAACGATGGAGTTGTGGAGTTGTGGAGTTGTGGAGTTGTGTCGACATCTCATTGCCCGCAACTCGACGCCAAAGGACCATAGTCGAATTCTTTCAAGTTTTCAAATTATAGGAATATTTTTGTACTTTTATATTTTGTTCAGTTAGGGGGTGCTTAAGGTCGTTTCTTACTTTAATAAGGAATCACTCGGCTTAAAATATAGAATTTACCTTTCATTGTATTAAAATCATTTGTATCCGGAAAATGATTCTCTAAAGTTTGGTTTCAACATGATAGGTAATGATGTGTGTAATGTGAAGAGTGAATAACAGGTTATGAAAAAGATGGATGACTAGTGTGTGTACTAGTGTATGTGTGACGGTAATAGGTAATGTTGATAGAAAAACATTTATTAATTAATCGTGTACTTCGTATTTAATTGGTCAACATGACCTATCATGTTGAAACCAACTTTAGAGGATTCTAGTCCTTTGTATTAGGGGTGTTCAAAAAATCCGACAAACCGAGCCGAACCGCTCAACCTGAAACTGATATAACCCGAAACCGAAACCAACCCGCTTATCACAGTTCGGTTTCGGTTTTTATTTTTAGATATCTGCGGTTAACCGAACCGAACCGAACCATGTATAATCTATATGTGTATTTTTAACTAAATAGCTAAATAATTGTTCAATTCTTGATTATAATATTGCACTAGTTTTGTTGTATAACAATTTTTTTTTTCTTATAATTTAAACATTACTAAACATCTATGTGTGAAAATTGGTTAATGAGATCGTAACCTATAAACGTTGAATCATGATTTTTTTTTTATAAATTGTTATATATGTTAATTTGAATGCAATTATTGTGACGAAATGTATAAGGTACTTTTTTATGCGATTTGTCTTTTTTTAATAAAAATATAAAAATATATTTTTTATTATAAAAAGATTCTTTTTATAAAAAAAATATAATAAAAATATAAAAAAGATTTGTTTTTTATAAAAAAAAAATTTCTAAAAGAATATTTTTTTAAAAGATTCATTTTTATAAAAAATATTTAAAAAGGATTATTTTTTTATACTTTTTATAAAAAAAACTTTTTATTATATTTTTTATAAAAAAAGTATAATAAAGAATCTTCTTTATAGTTTTTTTTTTAAATAATATTTTTTTAATATTTATTATAAAAAGGCTATTTTTTAGAAAAACAATCTTTTTTTATATTTTTTATAAAGAATATTTTTTTATTAAAAAAAGTATAATAAAGAATTTTTTATATATTTTTTACAAAAAAAAGATTTTTTTTATATTTTTTATTAAAAAAACAAGTCGCATAAAAAGTATTATTAAGTCGCATAAAAAAAGTACCGTACACATCTATGACAAAGTGTGATGGCTACTTACACTTATGTGCTTCCAATCATTAAACAAAAATTACACTTTTCAATATTTTATTCAAGTTGCATAAGTCGTTTAAGTCGCATAAGTTTTTTAAAGCAATTGAGTAAAACCATTTAAAATTTGGGCAGTCATTGAATCAAAGCATGGAGGATGAAGCACAAAATGAATTAGCCCTTAAATATTTGCATATTTTACTTAAAAAATAACTTAATATTGCATACCTTGTCCTTTTTACTACTCCTTTCGGGTTTCGCGGACAAAAGACATACATTTAAATAATATTTTTGTGGATAAAGTGAAGGTAATATAGTAAACTCGATCTATATTTCATATCTATTTTTTGAAATGACCAATTAATTTGGGGCAATCCGAAAAAAAATGTAATTATAAATATAGAACGGTGAAAGTAGTTATTTAATATTTAAGGTTTTATTTACATTTTGGTAATTTTACTTTTATTTAGGGGCCTTTTCGTAGACTTGATCTAATAATATATTCTTTCACTTCTTTTTTCTTTTCTTTTTTTAACTAGAATTTTCTAATGTTCAAAACGCACATGACAGAACAAACGAAAATAAATGTGAGTAAACACTAAACATGATTGATGTACTACTTATTTTGGGGTGTTGATCGGTTCGGTTATCGGGTTGTTCGGTTAAAAAAAATTAGGTCAACTCGAAAACCGAACCGAAAATCGAATTTGAATTCGGTTCGATTTTCAGGTTGACCCGAATAACCCGAATTACACAATTTATTTTAAATATATAATAATAATTACATAGATATTTAGCAAAAAAAATATTCCAAACATAAAAAGTGTTTTTTTATATTATTGTAATTGTCTTTTTATTTATATATATATATATATAATATTTATTTATATAAATTCATTTTTCGATTTTGTTTTTGGGTTCAGATTATCAAACCCATATACTACCCGAAAATCAAATTTCGGTTCGGTTTGGTTCGGTTTTAATAAATTCGGTTCGGTTATTATTTCGGTTCAGTTTCGATTTTCGGTTTGTTCGCTCACTCCTATACTTATTGATCCTTTTTTAGTAATTATACTGTCTGCCTAGCCTCAAATGCTAATGGATAAGATGTCCAGTTGTGTTGAGATCATATTACTAACCTGAAAGCCCATTAAGCCTATCTTGTTTGGGCTCATATGTAATGTGATCACAAATGAGTTTTTTTCAGTGTTTTAAAACCCGGGTTGACTCGGCCGGTTGAATCGTGACCCGGTAGGATGACCGGATGCCTGTTTTGGCCGAAAAACCCGGTTGAACCGTGACCCAGTGGCTTGACCGGTTCGATTCAAAAACCGGTTTTTAAAACATTGGTTTTTTTTAGATTCTTCTTAACCATGGTTTGCAGCAAAATAATACTGTAATGACCTTTTTTGTTTTCTACTACATAATCTAGTAGTTTAACACTTGGGATTATATATCATTTAGTAACAAAATTAGTCGATATCTTCGCGTTAGTTGATACCAACAATTAGTATGTCAGGAGAAGTTGTGAATGATCACCCGACAATAACGACGTAGGTAAAAAAAAGCCCGAGACGAAACAAGGCTAGCAAGTTGTTCAACATTAGTATGTTATTAACATATACATCTCTGATCATAAAACATTTCACTGACAATCGAGATGCTAACGATTAGATTACATAAAACTTCACACTGACCGGGTTCTTTTTTAATATACAATGGAATAGACTCGAATGCTAGTTAATCAAGTCCCTCCAGTCTGATAGCCTGGTTCACAGAATTCACCTCCAAGATCATCACACGCCTCTGCAATAAACACGCTGCAGAAGAAAACAACACGGTCATAAAAAAAGAACTGATATGCAGATTTAACAGCAAAGAGTGGAGTTAAATTTAAATCAGTGGTATTACGTCTTGGGACTGTCGTACTCAAGATACTCTCTATCAACTGTGGTTTGTGAAGTCGCAGGAGGAGCATCTTTGGCTTTCGGCTGGGGTTTGGTCTCCGGGTACATTTCAACATCACAAGCAACACCACCCAGTGTCTCGCATGCTTCTGCTGGGAATACGCTGTTCATTTAACCAAAAAAAACATAAGATTATACTATGATCTACATATTAATTCAGTAACTATACACTAAAGGCGGTTTAGCTTACGATGAAGCCATGGAGTTGTAATCGACGGCTTGAGGAGCGTCTGAGGAGGCAGCTGCGGCTTTGATGGAGGAGATTTGAATAACAGATTGACGTTTAGGAGGAAATAAGACTCTGTTTGCGAAAGTTTTGGTAGTTGGCAAAGAGAGGAAAGGCGATGAGGCGAAGTAGATAGAAGTCTGCATTTTGTGATCACGTCGATTGTTGATGGGTTGGATTGGATTCTTATTCTATGTGTAAACTAAGGGATAAGATGCATGATTGAGTAGTGGGATAAGGATGAGGTTTGTTGTCAAAGATATTTATTTCGATCGCTATGGTCCCCTCACATACATGGATGCTTTTATTTCTTACATGTGTTGTTACGAGATTAAGATAAAACTCATAAAAGCGCTAATGGCATTTACGAAACAAAAAAAAACAGCTACTAGTATCGTGCAGCTATGAATTACATACAGCTACTATATCACAAAAGCCTCGTGTCCCACGCTTTCATAAGCCCCGTGATCTTAACACTTCTCGCTTGTACTCATACAAGCCAGATGAAACTTCAAACCATATAAACGCTTTTGTGGTACAATAAATTAATAAGCGGATTGATATGAAATTTAACAGTCTAATGCCGTTTAACAGCAGCTAGCTAAAAGGGGATTCATGGTTTATCAGTAATAATAATCAGATGATTAAACTAGCTTTACATAATGCAATGATAATTGACCAAGTCAAGAAAGTAAGTTAAGCAAGAAAAGACACACACTTTTGGTTGATAGAAGATCATCCCGTGATTGCATTTGCATGTACTAACCAACAAACGAACCCACCATCCATAATTGCAGATGTCTCACGAAAAGTAAAGGTGTGATTTAGAACCACCACCCATAGCGTAACGTACAGATTACATTGTATGTTCAGAAACTGTGGAGTTGGGTGAGCATCGGAACAAGTTCATCACTGGAAGGGCGATCAGCCGGCATATCAGACAGACAAACTGCAGCTATCCTTACGGCCATTAACATCTCGTCTTCTTCCATTTCTTCACCCAATAGACTCTTATCAAGCGCGTCTCGTCCATCCCCTGCTTCTACAATTTGTCTAAACCACATTCCCATGTCACCCCTACTATTGCTTCCACTACCACTACCACTCCCCCTAAATATTGCGTCACTTGGATCTTTACCCGTTAACAGTATTCCTAGTATCACTCCAAAGCTGAAGATGTCACTTTTTTCCGTATATATACTGCAACCAATTCCATTTACATATATCAAAACTTCAATAACTACATAACATAAGTACAAATATTGAACTAAAAATTATGTTCATCAAATTGTACCTGAAATTTGGGAAACATTCAGGTGCGTAATAATAACAATTATGATTGCGTGACGAGGTTCCATTTCGATCAAAACTAGTGTGCAACACATTGACATTGACATTAAGCTTAGCCAACCCGGAATCTGTTAGCCTAGGTTCAAAATCAGCATCTAACAAGACATTTGAAGGCTTCAAATTGTAGTGCAAGATAGACGGAGTACAAGTAAAGTGAAGATACTGAAGTCCCTTAATAATCCCTACTGCAATTCTCAGCCTCGCGTCCCAACCAAGTTGCAACTCATTTTCTCTCATTTTTTTCACGGCATCTTCAAGGCTGCCAGTAGGAACATAATCGTAAACTAAACAAAACCTATCAGGTGGGTGGTGCACATATGCTTTTAAGCTCATCAAATGCCTATGTTTCAAACTAGCAAGTATCTCTAGGTCCTTTTGTACGCGCCTTTTGACGGTTTTCTTATGCTTATGAATTTGAAAAGGGTGAAGCTTCTTAAGGGCTAAAGATGCATTAAGGATGATGTAATAGTTGCCACCAAGCAGCTGCAAGTGATTATCATTAGACAGTGATGATTCAAGTGACTTGGGTGAGATATGTGGTGAGAAAACAACAGGGCCAGTAAGGATAGGGGTAGTTTTGATGTACCTAAAGATGCATCTAATAAGATAAGCAGAAATAAGAGCACATAAAAAGCCAGTAATGGTACCTAACAAGATGCTCAAAAGCAAGTTACTAGCTAAAGGTGAAATGGGTTCTCCATGACATTGCACAAAACATAAACAAAAGTAGCTTATGAACAACAACACAAGCTTGAACTTGAAGATGATACACATGTTGTCCATATTTAGTAGCTTTGAGCTTGTTACAAGTACTCAAACCTTAATAACATAATGCAAAACAAAGAATAAGAAGAGCTTGAAGGGGAAGGTTGGGCAACTAGGATTTGAGCTACAAAGAATCAAAGCTAAAAGGAACCCAAACCAAAGTAGTATAAAGCAACCCCACCCTCACAATAAATGTGCTCTTTTTTGCACATTGATTAAAAAAGAAAGCAAAAAGATGCTACCTAGCTGCTCTACACAGTAGTAGTTAAGTCACTCAAGGAAGAAAGCATGTACTAGTTAATTACCAATGTATTTATTTATGGCTTGTGTTACTGGTAACCTTATTTATTTAAGGGAACCGAAAGCAGCATCTCTGTCTTAGGTAAGATATGGTTGTCTACGTCTCAACCTCCTTCATAATCCATACACCATGCAACGATAGTGGGACCCATATACTTTTTGTTATTGGCAACCTTACTCGCAAAAAAGTATTGACGTTGTGTATTTTCTACTACGTACTCTTTTGACCATCTGTTTATAGTATAACATAATGTTTTGTCAGTTTTGTTCCGTACTTTTTGTCAGTTAATAATTTTTACTTGTTAAACTTTCTAATTTTTATTCCGCAATTTTCGTTTTTCAATTTTATAATATATTTATGTAAGAAACATGAAAAAAAAAATGAGCTAAGTAGTGTAGTTATTTATTACATTTGAATTAACCCTTGAGAAGTGAAAATGCAAGCACGCCTTTATTTGCATCTTCTTGTTTTTTTATGTACAAAAAGACTTGTCATTTATCTTGTTTCTACTTTCGAGAAAGCAAAAGCTAACCCTCCTGTTTAGAGTGCAAACAAGCCAAACTTTTATCAAGCAATTCGAGCTTAAGCTTAATAAACAAGCACGAAACACATAACGAGCCGAGCTCAAATACATATATATATTTTTCTTATATGTATTCATATACAACGTAAATATTGGTATAATAATTAAATTATTTGTAAAAAAGTTAATTTAAACACTAATTCTTCCGAATTTTTTGTATAAGTTCTTTGCTTTCGAGCTTATCGTGTACTTTTTTGAAGCCAAACCCAAGTACTGTCATGCTCGAGCTAGGCTTGACTTGATTGCACCCTAAATGAGATACCTTTATCCATTTTTAGGCTTCATGTCACATTTTTTTACATGATAATACGGAATAATTTTTTATCAGTTTATTGAAAAGATATATAAAATGTTATTAGAAAAAAGTTAAAGAGGACCAGTCTTGATAGTGGGGCCCAGTTTGTGTGTACGAGCCACGTGGTGTTGTTGGAGACCGAAAGCAAGACCATCGATCTCTGTGCCCAGAATATCTCTCTTTTTTTACTTTATTTGTTAAACGAATAACTAGTTTTCAAACTGCTTTTGTTACTCTCCTATTTTCATTTTCCATAAAACTTTTTTATAAAATAAAACACGGTTCGTCCATGTGGTTTAGGCCAAATCCCTATGGTCGTCCTTGATCTTTTTTTTGTCTCGTTAATCCTTAAAAACAAACTATGTAACACCATCCATCCCTATCTCTAACGATCGTTATTTTTCTTAGTTAAGCTCTGTTAACACCATCCACGTGCGTCACACGTGAGAGTATTTTTGTCCTTGTCTTTTTGCCCCGTTTACAATACTTTTTTTAAAAAATTTATAAAATAAAAAGTATATAATATATAAAAATATTTATACTTCGAAAAAATATTTATAAAAAAATATTCGAAAAAATATATATACGTCGAAAAATTTTATAAAAGTTTTATACTTCAAAAAAAATATTTATACTTTGAAAAAAAATATTTTTTTTTAAATTTTTATAAAATAAAAGTTTTATACTGTGAAAAAAAAAGTATTTTTATACTTCTAAATAAAAAATTTATACTTTGAAAAAAAAAAATTATACCTAGGATGCATCCATACGCTCCCTACAAATCAAATCATATATGGCCAAGTGCATAATAGAGCACACAAAAAAAAGATTTTTAAAAAATATTTACCATATTTTATTTTTAAATTTTTATAAGTCGAAAAAAAATATTTATACTTCGAAAAAATAATTTTTTTAATTCTTCGAAAAAAATATTTTTTCTTAAAAAAATTTTATAAAATAAAAGATTTATAAATATTTTTTCAAAATCCTTTTTTTTCGAAGTATAAAAATTTATTTCAAAGTATAAAAATACTTTTTATTCGAAGTATAAAAATACTTTTTATTCGAAGTATAAAATAAAACACTTTTTTTCACAGTATATAATTTTTATTTTAAAAAAAAAAATTCAATGTATAAATATTTTTTTTGAAGTATAAAACTTTTATAAAAAATTTCAAAGTATAAATATTTTTTTTCGAATATTTTTTTATAAATATATTTTTCGAATTATAAATATTTCTATACATTATATACTTTTTATTTTATAAAAAATTTAAAATATATATTATAAACGGGGCAAAAAGACAAGGACAAAAATACCCTCGCGTGTAACGCACGTGGATGGGGTTAACGGAACTTAACTAAGAAAAATAACGATCGTTAAAGATAGGGATGGATGGTGTTACATAGTTTGTTTTTAAAGATTAACGAGGCAAAAAAAATCACAAACCGTGTAATTTACTCTAAAATAAATGTTCAAGCCTTCTTTCAACTATTGATATGACCATTTAGGGGTGTTTGTTTCGGCTTATAAAACATAAGCCTAATAAGCTTATTTGGACTTATATTTTATAAGCTTTTATTTTAAAACTTGGGGGTTTATATAAGATTATCTAAGTCTCAAAATAAACTAGAAAATTGGAGCTTATCAAATATTAGCCCAAATCATAAGCCCCAATTTTCTAGCTTATTTTAAAACTTACGGGCTTATATAAGTTTATCATATAATAATAAACTTATGTAAGCCCACAAGTCTCAAAATAAGCCGAAAAATTAAAGCTTATGAAATATATGCTCAAATGGGCTTATGTTTCATAAGCCAAAACAAACACCCCCTAATGGCCTAGAGCACGCGGTAGTGTAGCGCTTGACCGGCGCTAAGACTAATGTGGCGCGCGTTAGACCACCCCTTGTCTTACCACTTATTTAGTAGGAGTTGTACGAGTCTTTGTTTATTGTCTAGTTAAGAAACCGTACGCAGGTTATGTGGTGATCGACCACGTGTTATCCACACTATATCCGTTTTCAACCGCGCGTGAATGTTCATTTGGTGCTTGGTTCGGTGGTGCAGACCACCAAACTTTTTCCCACCTTTTTTTCCTTGTGATCGTTAAGTATATTTTGAGATATATTTATATGAAGTAAGATAATTTTATATATTTGGTTTGGTGGTGACCATTACACCTATTTGATGGTACGTTAAACGATGATATAGCGTTGATATGAAGGTGTTGGGTTCGGGAACCATAACACTTGACCTAATATTTTGCCGCATAACGAAACTATCAAGTGTAACTTCCAATTGCTTAGATAGTTTTTCGGCCAGGATTATAACAATCATCGGACTTTGCAAGAACGAACGAACGAAAGCCCTGAACGTGAACGGGTCGACAACTTTAAGTCAAAAATTTCACTTCATTTCTTAGTCTAAGAGCGTTCGCATAGCAATGTACATAAAAAGCCCCAACCGAAAACCCCGAATCACCACATCTCAAGCACCAACAAAAAACAAATAAACCAACCAACCAACCTTAATCTTAATAACATTCACATGCTACTACTACTTATATATATATGTTTCGACGTATACCTGAACATACATGTTACCCATTCGAGTCTGATATCAAATTTAACACCTCGTTGTCCCTAAAATTTGATTCTACTGCAAGCTCCATTGCTGTTTTACCCGCACCATTCGCAGCTTGAGGATCCGCCCCTCTGTGATTTACGAGGAAAAAAAACATAAGAGAAACGCCCTAAGCTAGACAATATATGTCAAAGTTTACCTTGTAAGAAGCAGCTTTGCGCATGCAGCTTTGCCTCTGAGGATGCAATGATGGAGTGGCGTCTGCCCTCTCGAACTGAATACATTTATATTGGCACCGTACTGTAACAGTAGCTCAATCATCCCGACGTCTGCAGTTTCACATGCAAGATGCAGGAGCGTGCACCCGTCAAATTCCTCTGTACCGTATCCATGTCCTTCACTTGTGCCTGCTACCGCTGAAGAAGACTTTTCACCCGTAATCTGCTGCTCTTGCAACAGCATCGCTTTAGCAAGGGTTAGAGATGAATTACAAGACCCTTGTTCATAAACATGATTCACGTCTGCTTCAAAGTTTACAATCAGACGGTATACAGATTTCTTGTCGTTAGCACCGACAGCCTCCCATATATGTTGCGCCACCAAACTGTTATGATCCTTTGGCTTTCGAACAAATACTTTTGAAGCATACTGTCAATCGAGCCACGACAAGAGATGTTAAGAGTCGCATATAAAGATGTCGAGAATCTAATGAAAGTAGTAAGCTAAAGTGCTAAACCTTTGCGTGGATGAACTTTTCCTTCACGGGTATGGAATCTGAATGACTCGGTTTGCAGAAATAAAGGAGCTGGGGCTTATCAGGCTTGTATAACCTTCAATAAAATAACACAAACCCGTTATCATCACATTTACATATAGGACGAGATAAAAAAAAAGTAGGCTCTTTACCCTGTTGGAACAAGTTCCGTCTTATAGGCACCTTTTGACTGCAACAATTCCTCCCAAACTGAATTAGCAAAGGCGTTCCCCAAAGACTGAAACAAGGTAATCACAGACGGCTCCCACACTTTGACATCAAGTGTCAACGATCGTACCTGTAGCAAAAGTTCGCATCAAGTCGCTTTTTTTCACGAGGTCTATATATCGCCATAATTCTATCACAAGGTTTACCTTTGATATGTGGACACCAAGGTTACGGTGCACACCAGAACATTCAATGCAGACAAGAATGCCAAGATTTAAGCACGCCCAGTCAGGGTCAGAGGCACCACAGTCGGCACACTTGTCATTTCCACAAACTCTACGCAACACGTCTATGGGTTTTGGAGCAGATTGCAGGTGATGCGAAATTCTTGATAGGCGGCCAGGGTTTGGATAGGAAGGCCTCTCAGATGCATATTCCTCGACAGCTGTGTGATCGAAATCAGAACTTTCGAACGAGCTACTGTCACTGGCAGATCGATGATGGCTGCTGCCCATAGGACTACCCGACAAACACTGAAACATGTTGATAGATGATTAAACAAGTGTTCTAAGACCCAAACAAATGAAAAGAAAAAAAAATCGAAATTGATTACCCTCTCAGGAACCTGGGAACTCAGCAACGAAGCAATAACCCCTGTTATCTTCTCTATCCAATCCATTTGATCCAGGGTACTCTCCGCCTGCAATTACAATAGCAACTCGTAAAACATATAGTTTTGCATATTTAGCATCGAATAAGAATCAACTGAAGGTTACCTGCAAAGTATAGTTTTTTTTGGGTGAAATTATCCTGAAGCAAAACCTCAGGTCCGATTGGTCAGCATCCACCTTTATCGTTGATGTCAACAGATTAACAGTGTGATGAGCAACAGATTTCTCGTCATGTACTCCGCCCCCACCATGGTGATGATGAGATGAAAGCCAACGACTCAGCAGCCCATGACCAAGTTCAGAACTATTTCTTTGAGCTGCTATTTGACTGCCAGAACCCTATCAAAAGATAAATCTTAATAAAGAGAATAGAGCTTATTTGACTGCCAAACCCCTATAACGTGCATTGGAAATCCGACTTACAGATGGTTTGCTGTTTTGTTTCCGGTAATAATATAACATTCCTCGGCTGTCAAGAACAAAAAACCTTCGTTTCCAGTCACCCCTCAAGTTTGAGGAGCGTTTTGAAAGATATCCTTGCCGAATTGTTTGAACCTGATATACACATGAGAGAAACTCATGTTTACGGTCTAAATGAAAGGAACCCTGGCTAAAAAGAGGAAAATCGGTATTGAGTTGCTACCTTCCCCTTTGAAGCAGATTGCATAACTGCCTCGATCATTTTATGGGAACTTCTACCAATTGCCTGAATACCATCTCCATTTGGAGATCCATTGGAACCATTTGAAGACGACCATCTACTTTCCCGATCAATCTGTCTTTTATACTCTTGCATTCTTTCGTTAAGGGCTGCTTGCTCATAATTTGATCTTTCTCGAGACTGCTGAGCATACGTTATCACCTGATTTATATATGGCTCCATCTGATGCAGAAGCTCGTATCCCTGCAGGGTACAGGCAAACAAAAGGATTCAGAGATCTCAGACACAAATACACAATGAAGCATGACACAAACGATAAGATTTACCTGTTTAAAGTAACGAAGATGAGCGTCCATCGTACCACTAACTGCTTCCAGAAATTCAAATCTCTTTTTCGCTTCAACATTGGAAAGTGCAGTAACCTGTGTGGATGAGTCTCGAGTATATCAATATATTGTATAGCTAGCAGACCATGCATAATTCTGCGAATGAAAACATGCTAACCAGATTGAATCGAGCTTGCTCAAATGTAGCCCTTGCATTATGAAGGTCCTGAAAATTTGCATTAAAATATTACATTAGGATTCACTACTAAAAGGTCGGAGAGACTATTTTCACAAGCAAGAAATAAATTGCCGATACCTCCTCCAGTACTGTAGCCACATCACTTTTGGTGCCTTTTCTCAAGGACAGAAACTTCTCTCGGGCCTGCAATATGAATTGTGATCAAGAAAAATAATAAAGATATTAAACAAATGCATATCACAATGATATATTGTCGTTTCTTATAGTTTTAAATCGGATTTACTTATTGTACGCAAGAATGTATGCACCAGAACAGATTAAAAACCAACCTGATCATATAGAAGACTGGCCTTGTCAAACCGCTTCCGTGCCTCCTGTAACAAGAAATTATTGCTCGTAAAACATGGAGCGAACTTACTAACATACAAATCAAGTAATAGTCCACTGAGGCACTTCAAATTTAATAATGTAACTGACCCCTAATAATTTATTGCTCGAAAAATAGTATGAAGTCAAGCGTGACTAGTAAATTCACAATGCCTAACGATTCTATGCAATTCAATTAAGTGATATACAAGGAGGAACTACTTGACTTGAGATCAAGTTCAAAGATAACATATAACCGATATGGCACTCAATTGTGTTTCATGCTAAATGCTACCCATCATAGGATCTCATATAAAAAAACATCCTAGTACGAGTACAAAAGAGATGTATAGCAACAATTTACCTTGACGTCATGCAAATCTATATTGACAAACTGCAATAATCGGTCATTCAGTATATGCTCAACCTGCAAGGACAGTGAAATATATAAGAATCACATAAGTGAAAGAAGAATAAGAGCTTAAACACCTTTAATAAACAGCATATAAAACATATATCAGCAAATGATGCCTGCATATTTGTTATAGCAAGTGAGAAAAGATAGTCTGCTGATAAAACTGACCTGAGATCGAAGAACTTCTTTATATGTTCCAATCTCTCTTAGTGCAATTGTAAATTTTGTCATAACAGGACCTGCAAGTAGATAGCAACAAGAGAGCTATCACTGTCATGTAATCTAGAAGCGTGAATGCATTTACATACGACGAATCGTGCATGTAGTCACTACTTAGTGTTTCAACTTTCAACCATAATGCACATTTACAATGGTACAAATCCAACAAAAAAAGAAACCAACGAACTGATTACATTGATATTGCCATAAGGTAGCTTGCAGAACCATATATGTACTAGACATACCTCCGAAAGCAACACTAATGGGATCATTATGACCTCCACCAAAAGTTTCAAGAGTACTGGCAAAAGCAATGTCCCCGTCATATCCCTCACCAAGCCCTTCCCTGCAAATATCAAAAAACACATATTGGAAGAAAACCATGTATGGAACTAAAGGAACTTTGCAGTGAAACTGAGTATAACATTAAGCAAAAAATAGATCATACAACATAAATTTACACATTCCAAGTCTCAAAGAAAGCTTATATTTAAGTCAAGCATCTCTTTGTTAACTCCTCCCCTGAAACTTATAATACTTAATAAAGTGTTGATTCAGAACTGTACTGATTAATCTTTCACGTGTGCTTTACTAAACTAATGTAGCGCAATAGTAACTTGTTACGATATGGTAACTTTGATCAAGCAATCTTAATTCAGGATATTGTAAAAAGGAGCTACAATGGTACATTTCAAGACTTGTGACATCCAGTCTAGATTCATGGTCTTGCCCAATACCTTCGGATTTTTATTTTGAGACCATGGTGGAAGGTACTGGTAGCCCACAAGTTAGGACTTTATAAGGCCCTAAGCAGCTAAAACTTGTCGTATTATGTCCTAGGGGAATGGTTGTGTGAAATGTTCCAACATATGCACATGTTTGTTGCTGCATCATCATTTACCATAGGTTTTGGTATGTATTTCCTGTCGTAAACATTTAACTATGACTCCACCATGTCCCATTCTCAGTTTCTCACTAGGAATAGTCTAACGGACCCCAAGCAAGTAGTTAAGTCGAATTTTTCCTGGAAACCTAAAGTCCTATTGTCTACTAGACTAGTCGCACCTCCAAAGTATATAAAGTATCAACTCTTGGATTTGAAAATTCAGGGGTATTCTAACACATTTGCAGACAAGTATGCCACATTGTAAAAGATCATCCTTTAAGCATCAAAGTTGATATGCAACTCACATTTCAATTAACAAATAATACGAAATTCACTAGCAAGCTATGTTGTATCAACCGCACTATAATTAATAATAAGAATAAAAAAAGTTAAGTGAGCTAGTGAATGGGTACTGACGTGTATTTTCGAGATCCTTTGTAAAACTTTAAGCTTCTTTCCCTGAGCAATTCGGCACTCTCCTCTAGACATTGCATCTGTCAATTAGACCAACAAGAAACAAATATGAATTAAAAAAAGAAGGATGATTAAAAAGGAAATCGTATTGGGCAAAAGATGAATGATTTTAGTGGTTGGTTCAATCCAAGTAATTTTATTTTTATTTTTTTGATAACCCCGGGTGTCCGGCTTGACATTGCAAGCCGACTATTCCCAGGGTCGACTATCCTTTTGGATAGCCCGGAGTCAACAAATGGGGGATTAATTTTCTCCCTCTACGCACTTGTCGTCCTAAAGGCTAAGGTTCGAACTCAGGATAATAGGCAAAGGCCTAAACCACTAGAGAAATAGTAGTATTATGTTGATGGGTAATGGTCCTGCATAGGGATTGAACATGTAGTGTTTGGAATTATGAGAAAGATTGCGCGAACAAGCGTAAAAACAAAGATTAGTGCTACAAGTAGTGGGGCATCTGTCTGAATTTAGATAAATGATAAATCTAAAATTACAATCATCATACAAAACAAGACAAAATCAACAACCTTAAACCCTGCAGGTGAATTGAAGTAACAAACTAGTACCTGTTTTCTGAACATGGGAGAGTCATCAAGCTTTGCAAAATGCATCATCCTCAATAAAAAAAACCCTTACTTTACTTTTTTATAATCTCTAAAAAAAATCCAATCTTGTTTTTATTGATGATGAGTCACTCAAACCAATGTTGTTGTAACTTGTTTAAACAAACACCAATGTTGTTGTTGTTGTTGTTGTTGTATCATAACTTGTTATTATTATTATTATTAAAAATTGTTGATCACAAACTCAAATTACTTTTTTTTTATTGATCAGAAAGAAAGAAACTAAAAAAGAAAAGGAACCCTAAACAAGAAAGAAAGAAAGAAAGAAAGAAAGAGTGAAGTGAAACAGAAAAACCCTAACTTAAACACCAACAACACATACACAAAGACACAGACACAAAGAGAGAGAGAAAGAAAAAGTTTTAAGTGGTAGGGACAGACAGACATAAAAATTAAAAATTAAAAAAAAAAGATGTTTTTTATTGAAACAATATATCCAATTTATTCTTCTTACTATTTTTATATTTATATGTCCTAATTTAATTGTTCACTATTAAAAATAGATAGGAAAATTTGATCAAATTTATTACTGTATATTATTTTCATTTGAAATTATTATTACAAATTTTAATGAAAACTTTAATAAGTTAGCTAAGTGTAAAACGGTCATTCTGTCAAAAGTAAAAAAATAAAAAACAGTAATAAATGCATTTTTCTTAAACTGTGTGTTTTTTGTCGGAAAACAATAATTTTAAAACGGAGGGAGTAGAAAAAGAAGATGTTTTTAATTGAAAAGTAACGTTATTTGATGTCATCAAATATCCCTCCACTTGAGTCCTACTTGTCCTCAAGTAGCCTTTAGAAGTTTATGAAAATGTATCCCTAAGAATTTTTCCGTTAAACATTTATTTGATCTATTACAAGTATACAACCAAACACCTCACGAAATAGGTAGATGAAAACAATCAAATCACTCAACTAATCTATGTGGTAACATGTAACTAATTCGCTCAATTGCTCGGTCGTGACGAGTATTCCATCATAGGCTTGACAAGGATACACATCTCCGCCACTAGAGCTAAAGAGTAACAAGTTTATAAAGGTAAAATGAGTTTTTATTATAAGGCTTAGCGTTGATCATTCTACAATCTTTCACCAAAAGTACCACACCAACAAGGCAGCTAAAGCATACATACATGGCCGTAACGACGGAATAGACATGTGTGTTCGATCACATCCTCATTCGAATTTAACCAAGGGTTAGGATGAAGAATGATATAGGGTATGGATCTTCTAACAAGTTACTCCATCTAAATCCATAGTACTCATTATTGCGGTCTCGAATAGATATACCAAGCCAAGTTCTAAAGTCTACAACATCACCGACACACTAATGTTTTGTAGAATTTGGGTAAACATTTAGAAACGGATAAGACTAAATTCTCACAATATCTAATAAGGGTTATTGTGTGTGGGTTATGTAACCAGTAATTTCACAAAAGTATACTTAATTTTTTTTTTAATTTAAGCATTTTAGTATGAAAAATGAGACAAGTATACATTCTAATTCTCATCCCCCACTTGAATTATACAACGTCCTCGTTGTATAGATAAAACAAACGGGTGAACCGACTGGGCCGAGATCGTTTTCCTTTTGTTTTTCTGCAGGTCATTGTTATTTTTTAGTGTATTAATTTAATTACAAAATATTTGTCGTTGCAATGTGCGAATAACCGCTACTATAAATAAAAACTAGAATAACTCATTTGATTTAACTTTCATTATATTATACTTTATATACTTCTTTTCCCTTTTTTTAGCCGGAGGTCTATCTGGAAGCAGTCTTCTTGCCCGCGGGTTTTTCAAAGAGTAGGTCTGTCTACATTTCACCTCCCACATACTTTGCTCTTGCGGGATTGAGTATCGTTGTTGTTGTATACACTAAAGAGCAGTATTGTTTGGGGAGTCGTGAGTTTTTTCACGAACTCCGAGACACATTTTACGGAAATAGTCCTTGGGGTTATCGGTCCATTGCAAAATTAGTCCTTAATGACTAACTTTGTAACAGAATGATAACCCAAAGACTTTCTGTAAAAAAAATCGGAAATAGTTCTTGGGGTTATCAGTTCGTTGCAAAGTTAGTCCTTAATGACTAACTTTGCAACGAAACGCTAACCCAAAAACTATTTGCGTAAAAAACTTCACCAACCCCGAGATAAATACTATACGAAAATAGTTTTTGATTTATCGTTCTGTTGCAAAGTTAGTCCTTATTAATGACACTATACAAAAATAATCTTTGTGTTATCGTTCAGTTGCAAAGTTAGTCTTTAACGTAAAACCTCATTTAATATAACTTGTAGTGTAGTATATCAGTAACTACGTGGGAGTAATACGTAAGTAAGATACATGTAAATTAAATTTATAATTTGAAAACATAATAAATGAAATAATTATTGCTTTGTTTTTTAATGACCCATTAGTGGGGGAATCTACTTTATCATTTACCATCACTAGTGAGTTTATTCAGCTGTTAAATTAATTACTAAAGCCTAAAAAGGATTTAATAGAGTAGTATAGTACTGTAACTATTAAAAAGTGGACCATGAAATGACCAAATAACAAAGGGGGCCTTTGCTCATTTAAAACCGGCAGGTCCACTCCCAATTGTCTATCTATTTTTATACTAATGTACATAACTTTTTTGATGTAGTTATATGAATGAAAATAAAGTTAAGTGAAATTTGAATTAAGGAAAAAAAAGTAGAGTGAGAATGAAAAATAAATAAAGGTGAATATAGGAGGGCCGTCCATTTCTACCTTTTTGACCATTTGGATTTCTATCTTTGGTCCTACTCAATTGCAGGAATACCAAAATGAAGTTATTTTTTGGCCTTAGAAACAAGTCTTGTATGTTGTTATTACTTGATAGAAAACAAGTAGTAGAAACATTATATGTGGTGGAGGTGATTAATAATAGATAGAGCTGGCAAGGCAGAGTGAGCAGCATCATTAGGTGATTACCTAATAATTACTATTTTATTTAGATAAAGTAAAAAAAAGAAAAAGGTAATGATGAGAATTTGACAAAAGAGAGGTGAAAAAGAAGAGACAGATAAGGACTCCTCATGTGAAAGAATGAGTTGCCAAACTTTTTCCTCCTAGTATTATATTTCTAGTGTCTATTAATCTTACCATCATATAGGCATAAGTATACAACCAACATAAGTATTATTCAATAAGTTGTTGGTCTTACATTCTGTTACTTGACTCATAACAGATCTGTTAATTGATAGTGGTGGTGTGAAAATAAAGAAAAAAAGAAATGGGCCAAATAGTTACTTGGGTTTAGTAAAAGAGGGTTCAACTCCATAATATATGTTTATATGTTGGTTTTAAAAATCCGGCCCAAAATACAAATCAACTCATAGTCTTTTTATCCATAGTTCCATACATTAAAATGGTATTTAACATTTCAACTAGTACTTCTTATAGCCTGTGAATGAGAATTTATATTTTTTACACAATCAATTTCACATCTAAAAAGCAAACAAAATATAGTCTTAATTAACAAAATTGAATGTAGAAAAAACTTAATATGGTAACTAATTGAAGTTGTAAAAACTCTCTTTCAAAGTTTGAGGCTTGATTGAAGGGATTGAAAATACCCGAGCATTAATTTATAGGTGGTCTGCATTGATGTTTTGATATTGATATATATCAAAGGTTTTGCTAACCACAACCCTAAGGATTGTGTTTAAGCTTTCCATGATTGAAAAAATCAATATTTGATTAACAACAAATATTTAATGTTTAACAAGACTTTCTATAATTACAATCATTAAATAGTATAAATATGAAAATAATAAGTTCAATAAACGCTAATTTACACAAAAGATGATGTTTAAACACAACCCATAAGGTTATGGTTAGCAAAACCCTTGATATATATACTAAGGCGCATTTAATACACGCCGTTTCACACCGGCCCGTAAAAAGAAACCCAACATCAGTAAAAGGCAGCCCAACAAGATACAAAACAGCCCAAAAAGAATAGTTGAAAAGAAATTTAAAAAAAACCCATGTTTCAACTATTTCTGACTTTTTTATATAACAAACTTTATTCATTAAATATCTAATAAATGTGTAGGGATTTTTTAAATAAAAAAATATACCTACATAAAGGTTGCTGGATTACGAACAAAACGAACTCAATATTGATATACTTCAGACGTGCGTACGAATTTGTAAAAAAAATGGAGAAAAAAGAGATTTTTTTTAAAACACACCCTTAACCTACGTAATAAAATACCCAAAAATTTATATAAAAAATGAATAAATTGCACCGTTCGTCCCTGTGGTTTAGGCCAAATCCCTAGCCTCGTCCCCAATCTTTATTTTTTTGCATGAATCGTCCTTATCTTAAAACTATGTAACACCGTTCGTCCTTGGTGTTACATAGTTTCAGGCAAAAAACATGAGATAAGGACGAACGGTGTAACGTAGTTTCAAGATAAGGACGATTCATGCAAAAAATAAAGATCAGGGACGAGGCTAGGTGTCACACCCTGTAAGTTTCAGGTCAACATTTTAAACTTTTCTGATTATTATCTTTGATTTTTTCATGTTACGTTTGAATCTGACAGTTTACCGGGAAGTTAAACCGCGTAAATCTGAAAAATGTCATCGGGCGCGTCCCGACATCGGTTATTAATTAATTTAGGCTTTATATGAGATATTTTAACTTTTCTAAGTGTTTCGTGATTTTTAATCACTTCCGATATTAATTTTAAGGTTTTATCTTTTAAATTGCGTTTTTCGTGTTTTTGACCAAACGGAACCCGAAAACCCGCAAACTTTTCGCGTAAAGTCGAGTTATCATCCGACAAGCATTGTAATGTTAAAATTTTCATTCACCTCCTTGTCTTAGCCAAGTTGGACGCCTAAACTACAACAAATGTCACCTTGCATCCTAAATTAAAGATTTAACATCTTATATTGAAACATGCACCCATGTGTGCATGTAAACATAAAAAGTGACACATAAAAGTGTCACTCTCATGTGTAACCTCCCCATGCAACACTCGCATGTGTTACTTACACATTCTTACACTCTTTGACTAGTAATTTTGAACCATGACCATATTGCTTGAACCTTAGCTAGAAAAATATAAACCATGGTCCTTGTGGCTTAGTTTGGCCGAACCATCAACACACACACCTTTGGTGTGTGTTGGCCACTTATTACACAAAACCATAAAACCCTAAACCTTCCTTTGGCCTATATATACCTCATTATAACACATACTAGGGTTCATATCATTTTCCAAGCCTCATCAAAATTTCACACCTCTTTTTTCCTCACCACTAGGCCACGGTACACACACACACACTCATATACCTTCCATACTTTTGATTTCTACCAAGATTCACACATTCCATACTTCATTTTATCAAGATCCAAGGTTATTCCAAGAAGGTTTTCTTTTGATTTCAAGTATTTTCAAGATCTACAAATTAGGGTTTGGTTATTATTTAGGGTTTTTATAGATTTAGTCATTTTGGGTATTGATCTTGTGATTTTCTACTTGTGTCTTCATTCTTATAAGCATCCTTGACCCATATCTTGTTTCATTTCCTTTATTCTTATGAATATTGTTCAAGTTTAAGAATCCATGTGTTTGTGATACTTTTCTAAAAAGAAATGACAAAATATCTTGACAACTTTTATAAAAATGGAAGTATTATGCTTGTTGTTTTATAAGTTATGGTGAGATGAGTTGAAAAATGTGTTGCAACAATAGAAATAAAGGGATTAGGTTAGATTAAGTGTGGTTTTGTTGGTTGGTTTGGTAGTGATCGGGATTAGGCTAGAATACGCATTATTGTGGCGTTTGGATGGATTTTTGGGAGTATTAATGAAAAGACATATTGCTGATCCGAATTAGTTTTGAGGTTTTGAGCGACCTAAAAATGTCTTCATTAGGCATAAAAGTAGTTTTTGAAGAGCTTGTTTTGCATAGATAGTTTTTCACATATCGCACTTTAAAATCGGACTTAAAACGGCCAAGTTATTGCCAAATGAAACTTGAACATTTTTTGGCAAAACCAAATGAATAGTGTGCTGATGTGAATAGTAAAAGGGGTTTTCGGACGCATTCGGACATTTTTGGACTTTCTAAACTCTAACGAAACATATAGTAATACATATATAGATTAGCATCATTTGAAGACGTCATTAACATATTTTAGGAAAAGCGATAAAGTTACTAAAAATAGTAAGTTTGGTAAAACTTAGCGGATCGGACTTGGAAGTTAAGCGATTATGGTTAGTTAGCGCATTTTGAAAATATGGAAACGTAACAAATATAGGGGACGATATTAACGTCTTGAAACTAAAAACTTTCCTAAAATAGAAACTTTCTAAAAGTAGTAATTTTTGATAAACGCCAAGACTTGACGAAAAACTCTATAATCTTATTTAATCATACTTTATTAAACAAACTAAAGCACAAACACATATGGATGTCTTTTCTCTTGAAAGCGTGCCATACAAGTTTCGGTTATCTTTCGTTTATCTAAGACGCGTCATTTATTTAGGTCGCGTGTAGGATTCTTCGGCTTTATTTCTTCCTCGTTGATTATCGATTCACCACTTGCTTAAGGTGAGTTCATAGCCCTACGTTTTTACAGATTTACAAATGCTTTATACTTTGGGGTGAGAAACATTGTTTGCTTTTAAAATTGAACACAAGTTCTTAACGTGAGTTTTACATGTTTATGTGTTGCATAAGTTGCTTACAAACCACTATTGCCCGAACTATCATGAACTGTTAGTCACCTATGGCCATTTGGATTGGTTAAGTGAGCGCGAATGTGTAAATAGATCTACTGGGACTAATTATCCTTATCTGCTTTGGTTCCACGTAACGAAGAACAAACGGATATATGTCATGTCGATTGTGCATTGTGGTGGTCTTTGGTTTGGGACACCAGTTAGGGCAGTAATACTATGTGGCATGATATGATATGCCATGTTGTTATTAGCATCAGTGTCATGAGCTTAGCGTAACAGTAAATACTTTTTATGTGATGTTGTATCTGTTATAGTAGTCGCATGCGTTTTGAAATCTTGTGGTCCACTCTTGTACTAACTTAAACTTTTGAATTCATCAACATTATGTTGACGTTTTAAACATGTTTTCTCAGGTGCTTAGCTTGGCTTGATTCTTAATGCTAAATGGAGTCTATGTGCTATGTGACTTCGCCAATTTCAAGACTTATCTATTTATATACTCGTTGTCATTGTCAAACTTTATTATGCTTCCGCTACATTTAACTTTCATATGATCGGTTGTAAAACTTAATTAATTTTCTTTATGCAACAAGTATAACTATTTTTCAAACGTCCATGATTAGTGTTCGTTCTTTATTGATTTGTGTTCGGATTGTTATGACGTCACGCCCTCGGACACGTATTCCGTCTAGGCACCGTCTGGGGGTGTGACAGATTGTTTAATCTGAAATCTAAGGAAATAGGTGAGGACACCCATCATGCTCATTTAATATCTTTGGTCATCAATTTAGCAAACTGTTTACACAATTTTGTTCTTGTGGACCCAAATATAATATCATCAACATAGATTTGCACTAGAATCACATTAGTTTGAGTTTTATAGACAAACAATGTTTTGTCTATCTTACCTCTTATAAACTTATGTTTAGTGAGAAAGGTTGAGAGGGTTTCATACCATGCTCTTGGAGCTTGTTTAAGTTCATAAAGGGCTTTGTCCAATTTGCAAACATGGTTGGGGAACTCATTGCTCTCAAAACCTGGAGGTTGTTTGACATAAACTTCTTCCTTCAGCTTTCCATTTAGGAAAGTACTTTTCACATCCATTTGATAGCATGTGAAGTTCATGTATGTGGCAAAGGCAAGAAAGATCCTAATTGCTTCAAGTCTTGCAACTGGAGCAAAGGTTTCATCATAGTCTATGCCTTCTTGTTAATTATAGCCTTGAGCTTCAAGCCTTGCCTTGTTTTTGATGACAATTCCTGTCTCATCTCTTTTGTTCCTGAATACCCATTTTGAGCCAATTATGGTTTTACCATAAGGTGCATGAACCAATTTCCATACTTTGTTTCTGGAAAATTGGTTTAGTTCCTCTTGCATGGCATGCTTCAGAAACCTTTTTTAGTTCTTCTTTAGATAAAAAGTCTACAAATAAACATTCATGAACTAAAGCAGCACTTAGTTCTTTGTCCATGGCCCTAGTAAGCATTCCAGCTCCTAAATCACCTATGATGTTAACCAGCTCAATATGTTTGTCCTGAGACCATCTGTCTTGAGGAGCTGGAGAGGCCATGGATTGGATGGATAGAGAGGGATTGGTTGAGATTGGAATTGTATTTGAAACTGAAGCATCCTCAGCTGGAGAGGATAGTGGTTCAGAGGTTTGAACATCTTCAGTATTTAGGAGGTTATCAATGATATGATTATCATTGTTATGATTTGAGTGATCAAATTAATCATCATTCAAGATTTCATCATCTTGAGCTGAGTGATCATTTTGGTCATTTTGATCAGTTTGATCATGTTAATTAGATGAAATATCAGTTTCAATGACAACAGTTTCAAGTCTTTCATAGGGATCTATGAAAGAAACAACATTGTTGTTTACTTGATACCTTTGAGATGGTTTATATAGAAGAAGATACTCATCGGATGTGTATCTTTCAGATTCAGCAATGGTGATGTTGTCATCTGAAGGTTTTATGAATTTGATAGCATTAGTGCTTTCATCAAATGTGATGTGATAGTTTTCTTCAGTTTGTTGTCTTCTGGTGTTAAAGACTCTGAAGGCTTTGGAAACCAGTGAGTATCCAAGGAAATAACCATCATCAGCTTTTTCATCAAACTTCCCTAAGTAGTATTTATGATTGTGGATGCAAACTGGACATCTAAAAACATGAAGGAAGTCAATGTTTAGAATCCTCCCACGAAAGATTTCATAAGAAGTTTTGAGATGTCTCTTAATAATAGTGGACCTATTTTGAGTGTAGCATGCAGTGGCTACAGCTTCAGTCCAATATTGTTTTGAAAAGACAGATTCTGAAAGCATTGTTCTTGCAGCTTCTATGAGAGTTTTGTTTTTCCTTTCAGCAACACCATTTTGTTCAGGTGTGTATGGAGAGGAAAATTTTTAGTAAATCCATTTTTCATCACAAAAGTTTACAAGAATGTTATTTCAGAATTCAGTACCATTGTTAGTTTTGAGTTGTTTGACATTGATGTCATTTTGATTTTCCAACTCTTTTGATGAATGACATAATGGTTTCAGGTGCATGACTTTTCTTTTTCAAAAAGTATACCCAAGTGTACCTTGAGTACTCATCAACAATGACAAGGGTATACTTTTCATGGTTAATGGACCTAGGAGTTATAGGTCCAAATAAGTCCATATGAAGAAGACGAAGACATTTTTGATAGAAGATGTCTGTTTTGTTTTAAAGTTGGCTCTATGATGCTTTCCCTTTTCACATGATGAATATGGTTTGTCTTTTGAGTAGACAAGTGAGGGAAGACCAATAACAAGTTTTTGTTTTGCCAGTTGGTTAATTATTTTAAAGTTTAGATGAGCAAGTCTTTTGCCATTCTCCCCCCCCCTTCTCTGCAAAGCCGTTGAGATTTTCAGTGGCTTTGGCAAAGAAACAATATTCTTGTGCAGAAGATGTCATGTCCAGAACATATACATCTCTTACTCTTGCAGCCATCATAACAATTTCTTTGTTAGAGTTGAAGATTGTTCCTCTTTTCTCATCAAACTGAACAATATATTTAGCATCACATAGTTGACTGATGCTAACTAAATTGTATTTAAGAGCATTTACAAATACTACTTTTGTGAAAACCATACCATTACATTTAATAGAACCATATCCTTCAGTAACGCATGTTGAGTCATCTCCAAACACTACTTTAGGTCCTAGTTGTTCCACATATTTGTGCAGATAGATTTTAACACCATTCATATGCCTTGAGCATCTACTATCCAGGTACTAGATGGGTTTCCTGATGTCACTCTGCACAAATAAGTTAAATGGTTAGTTTTGCTTTGAAACCTACCTTTTAGTGGGAGTCTTAGATCTGTTAGCATTTGATAATTCAGTATTTTAAATTTTAGAGCTTCAGCTTTCTTAGCTTGAAGTGCTTCACCTCTTTTGAACCACTCAATGTCATTGTGATCAGTTGTTGTATGAACTGTGCTACCATACGTTTCACAACTTTTTATGACATGTTGAGGGTTTTTTAGCTTGATTCTTCTTCTTAGAGAAATGATCTTGTTATGACCATGTGTGTCATGATCATAACTTCCACATATATCACATATGGGATAGTTTACACAGTCATCAAAAAGATGATCACTGAACCCACAATGTATGCATGGAGGGAAGAAGTGTTTTGATGGTCTTGGGGTTTTAGATCTTGGTGAAGATCCACCCTGACTTTTGAGATGTTGAGTCATGTCATGGTGGACATATATTCAGCATGATCACATGTTCTGTGATCAGTTCTCTCACACTTTTTACAAAACGGAACTTTGTAATCAAAGAGATGGTTGTTTAATCCACAAAGTTCACAACCCTTTTTGAATTGTTTTTTGTATCTGTTTTGAAGTGCATTTTGGGGAACTTGTTGAGATTTCTTATTTCTGGACTAAAATGACTGGTTTTTGCTAATTTGTAATTTTAGATCATTTAGTTCTTTCATTACACTATCCAAAGGAAAGTCATCTTCAGTTTTCACATTCTTTAATTTACCAACAGGAGCTAAGTTAGTTTTTAAATCTGAAGCTTTAGCCTTAGCATGAGCTGAGGATGGTTCATTTATGGTGACATCTTTTAAAGCTTCAACTTTGAATGTGGAATTTGACTTTAAAAAATGATTTGATAGTCTTTGGTCCAGAGACAGGTTCTGCACCCGCCAATTTCTCTAGTGGAGGAAGAGGGGTGCTATAAACTGAATATTCATCAGCTGAATCGTATTCAGTAGCTGAAGAGTCAGTGATAGAAACTAAAGGATCAGTTCTTTTTACTTGTGACTCAGCTCTGCCAGTATCATGATTTGGCAAAAGGAATCCTTCAGCTTTAGACAACTAGGGTCTTTCAACACCTAGAATGGACACTTTTGTGTCTTTGGCTAAAGATTTTCCAAAGACCAAGTCTGTTTGCCCAGAACTGGAGGGGTCTTCAGTGAGTTGATCTAATCCTAAGATTCTTTTCTTTTAATTAGGAATTTGTTCACGGATACACTAATTTACTTTGTTAGAACTATTTAGCCATGTTTTAGTGATTGTTGTTAGCTCTTTTAGTTATACTCTTAAGTTTTTATTCTCTTTGAGAATCTCAGTGTTGACATGCTGCATGGTAAGAAAATCAAGTTTTGTTTGTTTCAATACTAGAAGTTGTTCTTTGCATGTATTCAGTTCTTGAATAAGAACTCTATGTTTTAACATAAGATTATTTCTTTGTTCTTCAACATAGTTAAGATCAATACACAAATAATCAATAAAAGATTTTCTTTCATCATTATCTTCCATATTAAGAAGAGTGTGTACCTTTCTTATAGAGATCTTCACCCATTCACCATTTCTGGCACTTTCTTTGCCAACATCAACATTTTCATCATCGGCTAGTGCCGTGAGAACCTTTACTTCAGTCTTCTCATTGTCATCTAATGACACATCTTCTTCATCCCATTCATATGCTTCAGCAACAAGACCTTTGTTTTTTACCATTGATGGTTTAGATGA
>BQNB010034240.1:0-17394 GCA_026074375.1 Tanacetum coccineum
AAAGTGTTTAAAGAAAGCTCTGAGATGTGTTTTAGACTCACTCTGGAATCGTTTCGGTGCGGGTTTTTTGGGACAACCTAAGTCAATCTAACAAAATAACGTGCGGTGGTCTCAGGATAGATAGTTTTAACGCAAAAACTGCAGACTTATTATGCAAGTTGTGGTGGTTCCTGGAGATGATGGGGGTTTGGGAGCTATTGTTTGAGAGCTATTATTTATTTAATAAATGAACGAACATGAACAACGTTTTACATTTGTTTAGTTAAATGAACAAGCATGAACAAAAGTCTTGTTCGTTCATTTATGTTTGTGAACATCCAATTATTCGTTCGTTGACGATCATATATTTGTTTATGTTTGTTTATCGTATCTTTTTATTATATAGTTCATAATAATTGATTTGTTTAAACAAAACAACACTTATAAAATACAATACTCCGTATATATTTGTAAATTTCGTGTTTAATTACGTTCGATCGTTTATGTTCGTTTAGTGTCTTAATGAACGAACATAAATGAACATGGACAAAATTATTTCTAAATAAACGAACACGAACAAGAAAATCCGTTCGTTTAAGCGATCGTGTCCGTTTATTTGTCTGGCAAAAATTAAACGAACGAACATGAACAAGGCTCCGTCGGTGTTTATCCGGTTCGTTTACAGCCCTCAGTTTGAAAGAATGGATTTTGGGAGATGACAAAAAAAGATGCATTTCTTCTTGACGAGCATGAATGTGGTGTATGTTACGAGCACACCAGATGATGCCAATGTGGAAAGCATAAGGAATAAGAGAAAATGGGAGTATGATGACTATGTTTGCAGAGGTTTAATCCTTAATGGTATGTTTGACAATCTATTTGATATTTGCCAAAATATTGAATCAGCTAAAGAACTATGGGATTCTTTGGAAACTAAGTATGTGGTTGAGGATGCCTCTAGTAAAAAGTTCCTGGTTAGTAATTTTAATAATTACAAAATGGTTAATTCAAGACCGGTTATGGAAGAATACAATGAGCTCCTTCATATACTTAGTTAGTTTACACAACACAAAATAAACATGGATGAGGCTATATCAGTCTTTTTTATCTTTGATAAACTCCCTCATTCTTGAGAAAGATTGCAAGCATACCATAAAACATAAGATGAAGGAGTTAACTCTTTTGAGTTGGGCAGTCATTTGCATATTGAGGAATCTCTCATGGCGCAAGAAATTGACAAGCTAAAAAGAAGCAATGTTACTGGTACGTCTGTGTCAATATGGTGGAACATAACAATTCCACCAAGTACAATGACAACAGGGGCAAAAGTAAACATCATGATAACACCAAGGCTGATCCTAATAAGAAGTCAAAATTAACTTGTTGAAAGTGTGGCAAAAATGGACACTTGAAAGCGATTCCAGGGTGTTAAATTTGGTATTAAAACCAATGGTTCATAGTGGTTCAACCAATCCTCTAAAAGGTCAGAATATATTTAATAAGCCTTTTCAGATTTATTATGTTACGCATATATCTAAAGCATACTTTGTGTAGGATGATGATGTTGCGTGGTGGCTTGACTTTGGTGCTACTATTCATGCATGTAAAGATAGATGATGGTTCAAGACTTACGAGACACCAAATGATGGATAAATTCTTCACATGAGAAACGAGTCAACATGCCCTGGTACATGGACGTGGTTGTGTAGATTTATGGACGTAGTTGTGTTGATTTAAGATTTAGTTCTGGAAAAGTTGTTTCTTTGTTTAATGTTTTACATGTTTCTCAAATAAGAAAAAACTTGGTTTCAATTAGTGTTTTGAATAATTATTGTTATAAACAAGTGATTGAATCCCACAAGTTTGTTTTATTTAAAAATGGCATGTTTATTGGTTTTAGCTATTTGTGTAATCAGATGTTCAGGCTTAACATTGATCATAATATTGTTAATTCATCATTTATGTCAACCTCTAGATTGAAGGATTCAGCCCTTTGGCATACTAGACTTGGTCATGTTCACTCTAAAAGAATGCAAGATATGTCTAAGGATAGGTTAATTGACATGGACACTAAAAAGTGTAAGACTTGTGTAACACCCCCATTTTTATATATCTCAGCGGAAGGGTCATTTGGGGTGCTACGTCTTAATACAATAACTCAAGCATAGAAAACGACTCGAAAAGAGACGTTTTTAAATATAACCATTCGAAATAAAAGTTTCACAACATAGGTCCCAAATATTTTCATAATCAATACATCATTTTCAAATATTTTCTTCGAATGATTTTCTTTAAATGGGCCTTCAAAATATTTATTTCATTAGCTTCTCTGAAATCTTCATCACCGAATTACCTTCAAGGACCTGAGATAAAACATGCTAAAAAGTCAACAATAATGTTGAGTGAATTCATAGAGTTTATATATATAATAAATTCCGAACACAAGTATCATTTCTCAAAATCATCAAGACATAACGATGTGGATCAGACAAAGTTATAAGGGGATTATTATAAGCCTCATGACATTGAACGTTACCATATAATAAAAATGCCCACTATACACCCTCGCTATGAGTGCATATTACTCTCTATACAACGCATCCGTAGTGTCATTTTCCCGACACGAGACGATAGCCAGTCGTCACGGATTGGAGGTGGCAACCTCCAAATAGTACTATTTCATGTATAAGCGTCTACCATTACCCGGTAGTTAACAATTCATGATTTCCGCGGGTCTTTTATCTAGCGAGTTAAGCTAACTTATAATAATCAAGGCTACTAGCATACATTCGGGTCCCTTGTGTTCTATTTTTAAAAACAAGCATGTTATCCCCCTCGCGGGTTTATAAAACAATTAAAGTATTAAAATGCGAGGCTATGAACTCACTAGTGATGTCGGAAGAGAATAGCGATATGAATAAGAACTTCGGGAGTAGGCGAGTCGATCAACCAAGACCTATACAATTAGTAACGGGTCTTAGGTTTCTAGTTGGTAATAATTATGAAAACTCATAAATAAAGTAAATATATATGTATACATGTAGTTAACATGATGATCAAGTTTATATGATGTAAGTATTTTATACTTAAGCTTTTACATATTTTTAATTTGCCACTTTTAGCCATTTCAACTAGTATTGTCCATATTAGCCCAAAAGCCCATTAAGCCCATTAACCAAGTCCATTAAGCTCTTTTATGGATATTATCATTTTAAGACCAGGTCTTAGTCCATTTATAGTGTCCAAGTGAACAAATGTTCTATATGTGAGGCTTTCACCCTTGGAAAGCTATTTGAGTCTAGTTTCCAATAATGGGAAAGGCTCAAATTTTACAAATTTCGTAACTATGTGAAAAGACCAATTTACCCCTGGTTGTCCAAAACAGAAAGTTAGCAAAATTTTTACCCTTTACTAAAATAGCCATAAATCCCAAACCAAAATAGCAATGAAGGTGAGGTCAAAGGCTATGGTTTCCTTATGATGTATACTACTGTCCCAATCAAAAATATTTATTATTTTATGGCAAAAATTTGGAGTTTAACTCATATTCTTAACACATGTCCAGAATTGACCCAATTTTGTATTTTGACCATATCTCCCTCATCCGGAGGAGTTGGTTGAGCATCCAACTATCTCATATAGCTGAGACATATATCTAACTACTTATGAAATTTAATCATAGACCCCAAGCTAAATTTTTAGAGCTATGATACGTTTTAGCTACTGTTTTCAAAACAGTCCTAATGTTTCATCTCAAAACCTTTTTAAACATCATTTTAATTATCTAAGATCTATCCCATGCCATTAAACTAATCCAATAACCCACCCTCAAGATCTCATTCATATTTAATTTTCACAAAACCACAACATCCATTTTTATGGATTAAAATTAAAGACAACAAGAAATAAAAAGAAGTAGGACAAATAAAAGAAGATTAGGCTTACAAAAATGAAGATTAGACTAGTGAATCAAACAAAAACCCTCCTTTCTTGTGTTGGGTGAATTAGAACCAATGTAACACAAGATTAGCACTCTTCTAACCTTCCTCTAATGGTGATAACACTCTTCAAATCAAAACCCATACAAAACCCTCAAGAAACCTAAGAAAACAAGCCACAAACACCTTCAAATCTTCATGAAATTGTACCAAACTTTGCAAGGGGCTTTGGGATGGTGTTATTATGGATAAAAGGAGTAGGAAAATTTTGTGAGGATGGTGGTGGTGGCCCTAGGGTGTACGGCAGCAATGGGGTCCAAGAAGGAAGAAGAGAAAATTTTTGAAAGAGTGAAAGATGAAAGGATTTTGGTTTGTGTGTGGTGTTAGCCAAGCCGGCCATAGGGCCTTGGTTTGTGTGAAAATATATATATATTTTTTTTGATTTTTATGTTATAAGTTTTATTAATGTGTAGTGTAAGTTAATTAAATAAAGGTAAAGTTTAAAGGTAAAAACGCGAGTTTTAGCAAGAATTCACGTTAACGCGAAACACAACGGAAAAATGTAAATGATGAAAATTATAATCATCGATGCTTAACGTAGGATTCGCCGATTCTCTGTAAACGTCGCGTAAATTACAATCGTAAACCCTAATTTCTTCCGGTTAATAGTGAGTTCATATTCCAACATAAAAATGAAAATTATATTTAATACTCGAGAATAAAATAACGACCTGAATTTGACGGATTGTTACAAAAACACTTGTATTCATGGTTTATAGCATGTATCTCCCTCATAGGTTTATGAAATAGAAGATTTAAAAGTGAGGTTATGAACTCACTTTAACAGTATAGGGAAATCTGATTGATGGAAATGGAATCAAGTGAAAGTACAGCTTCGTCAATACATCCTGGGGTATTATGTCAGTCTTTGTATGTGGTTTGTTTTGTTTTTCATAACTTCATAAAGTTTAACGTATATCTTTGATTTATTAAATTATGGAAATATTGTATCGCTGTTCGGGCTATCATAATCCAGAGGCCATGTAGTATCGTTTGAGGAGCCAGGGCACTTTAAATCGTTAAAAAAAAAATATTTAAATAAAAAACCCCAGCTAAGCGTCAAAATGAAACCTCAAATGAAATCCCTTTTTTATGAAATTCCCTAGTAACGTGATACGATAAGATTTTTAAATTTCTTCAAAAGTTAGTTGATGATAAATTATGTTAACAATGTTTATAACGAAATATGGTCGATTTATGATTAATAACGATTAAATGTCCGTCAGGTTTTAATAAAATTGAGTTTTATAATATTAATATATATATTTTTATAATTGATATAAAAATATTATATTTTATATTTTTAAGTTTGCAAAATTGGTAATATATACCCTTGGTTTATAAACTTTTACAGCTATAGTCCTCTATATATAAAGTACTAAATAACTTTAAACTTAACCTTTGAAAACTTGGCCAAAATTAGATCCTTATAGTTATACTTTAGAATATTGATTTTTTCGGCCCCATTAGTTATAAATTTCCAAAAGTTACGATTTATACCCCTTATGCAGGAAATATTTGCAAAACAAGTCCAAAAAGCATGCAAGCTGATTTAGGATTCCAATATATTTGCAGGTTATAGGCTTATTAGGAATAAGCTAAAATAATATGTTCTAACGTAACAAAAGTTTAGAAAAAGGATTCGTTAGCTAGAAAATCAAAACGGGTTGTTTTTAGGGTTTTAATAAAAAACACATGGGTTTGAGGATTCAAAGCTTCAAACAAGAGTTCATATATGATCTTAAGAGTATTATGAACATTCTAATACAGATTATAAGTTTATGGAACAAGATCTTAGGCTTACTTGAGCTAAAATGGGTCGAAATGGGGTTTTCGGGTTCGTACGCCTAGTAACGACTTCAAGGGCTTCTTTTTCTTGATTCTTGGCTTCTATTCTGAGCTTAGGGACCTTATACTTCTTCCTTGGCTGAGCTAGAACTCCATTTGTGTGTGTATTGAAGTTTTGAGGTGTGATTTGAAATGTATGCATGTTTCGGCTATTTATAGGGTTGAAACACCCTTGGTGCCCAAGTTTTAGCTATGAAAGGTGTCAAGAGCTGTAGAGTGGTGATTAAGGAGGGCTATAGATGATTCATGGAAGCTATGGAGTGTAGCAATGCAAGGTGGAGGGTGTTGTGGTGGTTTCGTGTACAATGGAGGACAAGTAGGTGACAAGGCCAAACTTGGTGCTTAAGGGTGGTGATAGAGCTACTTGGTAGGCTGCTTGTGAGGTCATGGTGATGTCATAGAGGTGCTAGGGTGCTTGCTTGAGGTGCTTGGTTGCTTAAAATGGGTAAAAATGCAAGAAAAGGGGTGTCGGGTTCATTTCATTTCGGGTTAGGGTTTTAGGGTTTTAATTCATGTTATGGTTAGGGTTTAAGATAGTTTAGGGTTTAGGATTAGTGTTAGGATTAAGGTTTAGGGTTTAGGATTAAGGTTTAGGGTTTAGTTTTAAGTTTTAGGGCTTAGTTTTAGGTTTAAAGTGAAATTAGGGTTTTAGGGTTTTGTTTAGGGTTTAGGGTTTTAAATTAGGGTTTTAGATGACTTAGGGTTTAAGTTTAGGGTTTAGGAGTCATGCATTAAGTGCTTGTACCTTGTGTTAAAGTGGTGGTAAGAAACTAGAATGAATTTGGAGGTAAAATGACCTAGTTTGACTTTCTTGCATTATTGACTTGTACATTAAGCTTTAGAAAGTTGTACATTGTTTTGGAGGGAAAAGTTATTCAAATATGGTGCATTGTACACTTGTACACATGCTTTAAAGGCTTGCACATTCATTTTATATGTATACATTACATATAATTAGGGTTTCCCTGTAGAAAGGTGGTATATATATAATAGATGGATATTACAGTGCATCTAACTTAATAGATGGATATTTACATTGATGATAATTGCGGGTTGTTATAGTTTCCCTCCCTTAAAAGAAATCTCGTCCTGAGATTTAGTTTGATGCCGGACTGGTGTTTGAAAACAGATGTGGATATTTTGCACGAATTTGATCTTCGCATTCCCATGTAAATTATGGTCCTCTTTTAGAGTTACATCTTGTAGGATCCCGTTAACACTTCACTTCATACAATCGATCACGAAATCGGACTAGAAATGAGAAAGAGAGATGAGTTGTTTAGAGAGAGAAACTAGAGAGAGAAAAGAGAAAAGATATTATTAGATATTTTGAACAACTAACTTTTCCAAGTGGAAAAGTTCCTTATATACCCCGACACTTAAAAGTGACGCGCGGGATATTTAACTAGGACCCGGGCTCGGGTTTTGCTTAGGATTAAACCCGAAACATATACAAATATTAAGATAACCTTTCGACCCCCCGATTTCCGTTATTATTCTATTACACCATTAACTAAAAAAAAAAAAATTAAAGACCGAAAGCTCCATCGTTAGAGTGAACGAACTTCCTTGTTCGACTCAATAAAATTGTGGGACTAACAATCTCCCTCAAAGTGAGGTCTTTGAACATGGGATGAGCTTCCTTTATTGATCAATAAAATTGAGGCTTAAAAATCTCCCCGAAGTGGAGTTCATTGATAGACACTCCTTCATGAGATCAGTGAGATTGCTTTTGTCGTTTTAAGCTTCGAGTGTTCTTGGTCTTTGTATTCGTTATTTGTTGTAGGCTTGTTCCTTATACTTTTGCGATTCTTGACTTTGAGCCTTTGTCATTGTCTTTATCGTCTTTGATCTTGCGATCTTTTTCGAATTTGACCACATGCCTTTCACTACTATTCTCATCTGAAAGCTTCTAATACCGAGTTTGCGGAAGACTTTGTCTTTAAGTCTTGAGCTTTTCTAGTAGTATGTCTTTGTAGATTGAGCATTTGATTGGGATTTGAGGTTGCCCGATTACCACCGTTTGACCTACTGGGTTTACGTTAGTGATAAAACGGGGGAAAATTTGATTTTGATATCAATCGACGTGTCACTCGTTAAGGAGTTTTTGTTAACACACATCGAGAGTGTCATGTTTTTATCAAAATTCATCAACCGTCAATTTATTTACTGGACCAAATCGATATCCAGTTGTCACAAGTTTGATTCATATAGAATCTCGCAAGTCACCTACCAAGAGCTTGTTTGATGCTGGCTCAAGCAGGATTTCCATCTTCATTGTAAATACATTAGTATCCACTCTTTTGGATGTTCTGGCAAATATCACAATGATATTGAGTAGGAACTCTTGTTAACTGCTTGTGAACTGATGATGTTCAAAATGGGTTGAATGGAATGTGTCATAACGAGATTTTTATGATCTCTTAGCTCTAGATCGATTAGTGCATTTTGGTTGTTTTATTACTCGGATTGAGGCTGGTAGCAGAATTGCCACCTATTCAATATCAACAATCTCGGAGTGAGATGTCAATAGATAACGTGTGTATCTCCGTGACAAATGAGACAAGTTTCTGTTGAGAGAAACCCGAATGGCTGGGAAGGGTTGTGCATTGCATCACTGGGTCCATGATGTCGTTTTCAATGTCAGCAATCAACTTGTGATTCTGACAAGCTTCTGTAATTGACCAGGTTTTGCTTAAGATGTGTGGAGGGCTTTTTGTTTACACCCTTTATCATGCATTTCTTTTTATTCTTCAATACCTTCAATGTACCAAGATGTCTTTACTAACGCCTGTTGTAATGTTCAGTGGTTAACTCATCTTAGTCGGCATTTTTTTCCCTTATACATCATCTCTATCATACCTATGGACTTTTTTGATTTTTCCCTTAACTTGGATTATCCTTGGTAGTAGATCCTCCTGTTCTTGTGGGATCACAGGATTGATTCATAACCTACCACCTTTTGACTTCCGAATCGTCGTGAAATTAAGATGTTGTTGGGTATAAGTGAACATAAAACCTTTCTTACTATTCAGCACTTTGAGTCCATTTAGATCATATTTTATTTTAAATACATTTTTCTCCCCTTATTTTAAATAATAAACACTTTGGTTTTTTTGAAATACTTGTGATTAAAATATGTCTTGAAAAAATCTGTGGAAGAAAATAAGGTCAGAATGAATGGTTTGAACATTTGGATAATGTTTTGAATACATATGATGGTCGTTGATGATGTATCACAGAACATTTAAACTTTGTTTTTTTAAAAACTCCCCCTCAAAAATTAGACCAATTGAAAACTACGGTTCTTTTGAAAACATTGTGAGGGATGGAGTGTTGAACACAAATTTGAAAGATTATGAATTGTCATCGAGATATTCTTGAAAAAATCGTTGTTAACTTTTTGAAAATCCAAAATGTTTAGAGGGACCTTCTCTTCTAACGGTAAGGGTAAGCGCACGGAAACGTACACTTTCCTTTTTCATTGAGCTTAAGAAACATTGAATATCTTGTATGAGCAGCTCAAGATCCGAGAAAACATTAATTTTTCCGTATTGGGATAAGATATAAACATCATTTATATGAAGTCCGGGTTATGTACTGATATTTGCACATAAGCCATTTAGAAAATTAGAAATGACATGTTTTGAAACTATTTGCAAACTCTCGCTCGAACTTCATTTACACACCCGTGTCAATGTTAATCGACATTTCTAAGCACGTAAATGTTATCGATTCCAAGAGACATGTCGAGAAGATTCTTTTTGGAAATTTTCTATTTTCTGATTTTGTATTTATATATATTTACCTGTTGTCCTCAGCATTGCTATGTGATGGTGGAATAGTAATTCCAACTCTTGTCATGATGTAGCTGTCTTGTCTGCTTGAGGAACAACTTTTGGAACCAGCTTTGAACTTGGATGTTCATTGTTGGGGGCCTTGCATTCGAGTTTGAACGGTTATGATCGGGGAAGTCATTTGATGAAGACACGAGGCCTGAAACTGATGTGATCAGACTCATTTAAACTTTGGAGGATCGGGGCATGAAGTGTTATTTTTAGCAGAGCATTCGACATAGATGACCAAGGCTTGAACTGCCTGTGTTCAAACCATATTAAGATTTCATCTTTTGTGAAAAACCATTCGGCATCTTGGGTTGATATTCAAAAATTTCTAGCGCAACCACCACTCTGAGATTTTTCCTGCTTTTCATTGTGTAGTACATCTGCATTTAGGTTCATTCATTGTTGATTTTGACCATGATTTGACGTACCTGACACAGCTTAAACCCAGAGTTTGTTTTGCATGCATGATATGGAGGGGATATTACTATTGAACATGTGCGGGTCACTGTCAACCTTGCGTGCAAAGAGTTGAGTAGCTTTCCAGTTGGAACCCACTTAGACAAAACAGTCTTGAGAAATTCTACCGTTGGTTGCCACCTAAGACAAGATCTAGGAAGTCCTTGTTTTCTCAGGGGGGACAGTGGTTGTCTTTTGTATGCAAAACCTATGTCCTTTGGGGATCAGTCTTTTGGTTTTCTTAGACTGTACTTAACTTTCTTTTTAGGGATATATCTCTTTGTTGTGTTATGGGATTTTGCGTCCTTATTCTGTGCAGAGGCACGAGGATTTAACCTTGAGAGGTATTCATGAACGCATTTCATTATGATTTGCACTGTAAAGACACTTTTTGCTTGTAGGACATTGCAACGTAATTGAACTCAAGGAAAGGCTTTTGTTTCCTATGTTCTCCTAAGTGAAATCTTTGTTTGAAACCGACTACTCATTGGATGCTTGCCATTTCCTAGGTTTTGGTTTGCCAACCATTAGCAATGTTGAGGTTTAATCTAGCAAGGATCTATCTACTAGGTTTTCATTCACTTCTTTGTCTTTTCTAAAGTTGTGCACTTTTCTTAGCTTTTCTAGTTTGTAGTTATGAACCATGTCATTTGAGCCTACTTTTTCCCTTGTGAATGATATGTTGTGACTCATGCTTTGCGGCAATTCCTAGAGGGGCCAGGTACAATCAACATTGGTGTTCGAAACTGCTTTGTTTCTATATCTGAGGCAAATTTCTGTTTGAGTGACGTGTTTAACAAAACCATCCGACACATTAGTTGTATTAACCGACTGTTTCGTTTGAAAACTTCTCATTTCAGGAGGTATTTGAAAAAGAGTGGTTTTCCTAAAACTGATGGTTTTTGGAATTCGTAGTGCATTTGTTGCGAACAAACAGATGGTTTATTAAACTGAGTTTCCACAGACTTTCCCTGACAGTCTCGATTATGAGTTTCTTTACTCACTTATTTGCTATGTTCCTTGTCTTGCATTTGAGCTGTCAAATCTTGTATTTCATGATAAGTTCACGTTCTTTTCGAATAATACATTTGAAGCATTTTTTTGCATAACTGGGTTGTTTTTTTCATTGTTCTTTACAATGTTGTAAAGAAAAGTCAAGAGAAATCGAGTGTTTTTCAAGGTTAGTAAACCTCTTTAAAAGCTTATTTATGAACTTTCGTTATTATCAGATTAGGAATTCAGTTTGTTTCGAAAGTTTTGTTGGATGCAATTCATACTCCCATTCTTTGTGATTTTGGAAGATTACAAGCATTGTAATCAGCATAAGCATTTAAAATCCAAACAGAGAATGCAAATTATGAAATGTTAACATCTTTTGACACACAACTCTTCGATATGTATATCATACATATTTGAAAAATAGCCTTCTCTGATTCTAGTTCGTCAATTTCTTTTACAAGGGATTTAACGTACTCAAAATCTTCATTGCATTTCCGTTTTATGTTCATGTTCAAAACGAAAGCTATCATTTTAGTTGATTTTTTAGGAAAGAGGCATTAGAAAGGTTTTTATCAAAAAGTTCCAGTTCATGAGAGTTGGCACCCGAAAAATAATGAACTCCTAGTATGATTAGACCAAGCTTGTTCACAAATCGTTTTAAAATGATTAAAGTTGTTTGTCATTTCGTTGTAAGCTTGTCTACTTTTACTAATGGATTTCGATACGGGTAGAAAGGCAACGTTTTTAGCAATGTTTGGCTTTGTCCTAACAAATGTTTTTCTCTACATTGTCTTCCTAACTTCTTTAGCGCGTTCCAACTGATCAAGATAGGTTTTGGATGGTGGTTTGAAAATTTCATAAAGACTGTTTTGATATGTGTAATCATATGGTTTCACTGTGTCTTTATTCAATTTTGATCTACTCTCTTTTTCAAGAGTCACTGTGTCTTCCCTATTGGGGCAAAATCTGTTTGCAGGATCAGAAGTATCATATGGGATCTCATACAAACATGGTTTTTCAGATTGAGCTATCTTGAGGTACTTAGGATTAGCAAAGGTTGATCTACCATTATATGTTGCGCATTTTGGTGCTAACATATGAATGGTCTGAATTGATTGATTGCGTTTATAAAGAATTTCATTCAAAAACTTAATTTGTTTGTCCATTTCAATCATTTTGTCAATATCTCTTCCTTCCTTAACCTTTAAATCCGAAATGACCTTACTTTTCTCTTTGAGTTGACCTTCAAATTGTGACTTAGTTAAAAGACTCTTTTTGACTAACTCATCGTGTTTCTGATTGACAACTGAAATTTCATAGGCTTTAGTTTTTAAACCTTCTTTTATGTCAATGTCTTTACGAGCTAATAGTCCTAGAGTTTCATTTAACTTTGTTTGAAGAATGTCATAATCAATCGTCCGGTCATTAAAGGCTTTGTACTTCTCAAACTCATTCTGTTTGTTCTGAAGTGCAATCAGACAACTATCCCGACAACTAGTAGCCTCCCCCAGAGCCCTACCAGTCTCATCAAGGTTAGTTCTGCACTCCTTCAGTTCTTGAGTCAATGATGCGTTTGCTTTCTTTAATTGCTTTAAAATCGTTTTGTTTTCCTCAGTATCAAGAGTTAAATTTGCAATTAAATTAGCAAGCGCAGCACGCTCATCAGCACATTCTGCAGTATTATTCTCAGAATGTTGTCTTTCATTGGCAAACACATTATTTTCATCATTGTTTTGTACCTGTTCCAATGGCTGTTCAGTTGAACTGGATTCTTCTGGTAAGACCTCCTGAATCTTTGCCATGAAACTGTAATGTGCTTCCAATTCCTGTTCATCAATCTCTTCATCCGTGTCCGCTAGCCAATCAGCTTGCTCAGCTTGCAGTGGAACACCTTGTTCAGCTTGTTTGCACATCATCATCTTTTCCTTGTGATACGAGTAGTCTTTAACACGCTTTGGCTTCCTGCATTCCTTTGCATAGTGGCCAAATCCCTTGCAGTTAAAGCACTGTATCCCTGTTTGTTGCACTACCGGACTGCCTACAGTTTCCCTAGTCCCAGCAACTGTCATTGTCCTTTGATTCCCAAACTGCCCTGACTGATTGTCGTTGTTATACCTTGGTGTGGTATCTTCAGTCTTGTTCCTGGAGTTTGAAGAAGTTCGAAGGTTGTTGTTGGTAGGTTTGTAGAGCCTTTTGAAATACTTTGCAAGGAGTGCCAAATTCTTTTGCATTTCCTTATCCCTCTGAGCTTGTTCAGGATCACTGTCTTCTTCAGAGACAGACTCAGATTGAGGTGTAATTGGTTTGGCGACCTCTTTGCCTTTGTGTCTGGTAGATGCACTTTGTCTTGTGGAAGATGATGTTGCATTTGATCTTTGAGGTTTTGGTGCTTGATAGTAAGTATCTGAATATGGTTGAGCAGCCGCAAGAAGTGCTAATGGATTTGCACTTTTGGCTATTCTCTCAGCACGAATATCATTAACCTCCTTCTGAAACTGCTTGAGAATGTCAAATAGTCTGTGATATGAGATGGTGTCTATTTTTTCTGATTGCTTGACAAGCGTCACAAACCTTGACCATTCTGGTTGAAGCTGTTGAAGAACTATTGATACATTCACTTGCATTTAGTGTAACATTGCTGCAAGTTGTTCCCTGGTCAACTCATCATCAATTTGTTTCAAAACCTGTGTTGAGTAATACGACTCCTTGGATTTCATCTCGAGAAGTAAATTCAATTCCCAGACACAGATTGGTCCTTTACATTTTTACGTTCAACGATTCACCCTGTTGTAGCCTTTCAATGCTGTCCACATTTCATTTGCTGTGTTGCATGCATCAACAGTTGAATAGATTTCATCTCCAATACCAGTTAAAAGCAAGAAAATTGCTTTCATTTCAGACTGAAATGTGTTTCTGTGTCTCTGGAGTCATGTTCAATACAGTTTCAATTGCTGTATGTTGTTGAACTGCAGGACGACCTTCAGCTTCTGGAACAGCTTGAATAAGTACACTTGTTGGCACGTAGGGACCATTTAGTATGCATTTTTTCAGTCCCGCACCATTATTTTTTGTGTCAATGTACCGTAGAAAACGTGATCTCCACTGTGAATATCTTCCTGGTCCAAGCATTGGTGGACGATCTTTCGAACCAGCTGCCATGATATTATTGTGCATTTGACTATCTGTCGAGGATGTGTTGACTGGAGTAGACATGATGAATGAATGGTTATTAATTATGAAGTGTGAAAGATTTTGTTGGATCTTAAGTGGATATGATGTGATTGAAATTGTGGTTGTATGCAATTCACGTTCACGGGATTTTACTCGTCTATGATCAAAACCGACAAATGATTAACGGGATTTTACAAGATCACTAGATAACCGTGAATGAATGATCGTTGGTAGTTAATGGTTTGTTTGATGTGAATGATTGGTGCAGTTTAAGTCCTTCTCGATGATTTTGGTTTTGGTTTGTTTGGAATTCGGCGCAGTTGGATTATGAAAAAAATTATTTTTACCCTATTACCAAAATATAAATTTGGTGTAAAAATAAGCTAAAAATGCTATAGGAAAATTTTTTATTTTACTAAATTTTTCCCGAAAAAAGTGTCGCTAAAAGGTGTCGACCGAATTTTTTTTGCCCTATTACCAAAATTTGAATTTTGTGTAAAAATAAGTTAAAAAGGCTATAGAAAAAATTATATATTGCTCAACTTTTTCGGTAAAAAAGTGTCGCTAAAAACGGGTGTCGTCTGGATACTTTTTTTTTTTAAATCAAACCGCTGCTAGTGTAAGCAAACCGCCGTGTAATAGAATAATCAAACCGCTGCTTCTTTTGACAACTCGCTGCCCTAATAAAATACACAAACCGCTGTTTGGCAACTCGCCGTTTTAGCAACTCGCCGTTTTAGCAACTCGCCGTTTTAGCAACTCGCCGTTTTAGCAACTCGCTGTTTTAGCAACTCGCTGTTTTAGCAACTCGCTGTTAGCAACTCGCTGTTAGCAACTCGCTGTTTTTAGCAACTCGCTGTTTTTAGCAACTCGCTGTTTTTAGCAACTCGCTGTTTTGGTCAACTCGCTGTTTTGGTCAACAAACCGCCGTTGACTATTTCCTTAAATCGTGGATCTTGTCCCCTAGCTAGTCAAACCGCCGGCTAGAGATATAATTATTTAAGCAACTCTCCACCAAGAACACAAGGACGAATTAAGCAATATTCAACCAAATAAGCCTTTTAGCCACGAAATAAGCTATGAATATGCAATACTAAGCGTCTCTAAGAAGATTTAACACACAATAACATGTATATCTTTGTGAATCGTCCAAAATTAGGCAACTCTCCACGAAGAACACTAACCTTTTAAAGCTTATAATTCGAACTTTGAGCTTGTATAACACACGAAATTGATACAACCTAGCCTCTTTGATGTGTAGAACAAGAGAAGATCAAGATTAACAAACCATTAGACCCAAAAAAAATTTTGAGCCGTGGGTATTTTTTCACAAAATAAGCCACGAATTTGAGCTTATTTAACCACACGAATCAATCACGAATCCACCCTTTGCTCTGATGCCAATTGTAGGATCCCGTATTCACTTCATAACACGAATTAATCACGAATCAAACTAGAAATGAGAAAGAGAGTGAGTTGAACTTTTAGAGAGAGAAAGAGGAGAGAGAATTGAGAGAGAAAAGAGAAATGAATTATTTTAGAAATGAACAACTAACTCTTTTCTAAATAGAAAAGAGTTTATATACCCCGTCGCGTTAAATGACGCGCGGGATATTTAACTAGGACCCGGGCTCGGGTTTTGCTTTCAGATTAAACCGAAACTTATACCAATTGTAATTATTTAACGACGCCGTATTCCCGATATTTTCCTAAATACAACATTAACTAATGATTGAACCGAGACTTAAATACATAAGGACGAACTTCCAGTTCGATCAATATTTTGAGGATAACAGAATTGCTCTCATGGTTGTACACTAATTCACGTATATTGGAGACATTTCTACAGGTCAGGATACCCAGTTCCTTAAACAAAATCAATCACAGTGTTACCAGAGGAGGTAACTCAACGGTTAGCTGGTGTGGCGGTAGAGGAGTAATTGCTAATGGGCCCCCTTTTTTTCTGAGAAGATCAGCACTTAGATCAAACCATTGTTCATCAACTTGACAACTATAAACCCTAGTCTTCTCGTTATATTTCATTATGTTCCAGAACTGTTGCAGGTAGATAGTAGGAACATTTGCTGTTTTTTTTGGGGGGGGGGGGGGGAGGCAGTGATATGCTTGGAGAAGTTGGTATTACTCAGATGTCCACTGATATCTGAAAGATGGGGTTCTTTTGAATCTTTTGTGCATTGAAAAGTAGGTTGCTTTTCCCGATTGTTAACCACTGAGAGCGAGGTACAATCTGCTCATCTGTTCTTGTAGGAGGTTGAGTGGGAACATTTTGTTCTGCCATCGTATTCTGCAAAAGAGTATTTAACAAAGAAGACAAACATTGCAGAGAAACGATGTTAGAGAGAACTTTAGCATTGATTAAAGTCATGTCATTCCACGATTGATTAAAAACAGAGGTAACTCTGGTTTGATTAAAAAACTGCTAATTATCCAACAGGATCAATTACTTGTTAACTAAGCCCGGATGGGGTTTAGAAAAGCAACTGGGTCATTCAAAGGGGCCTTGATAGATTATTGGGCTCAATGGGCCAAAATATGAAGCTTAGCCCAAACCGCCGCCAGGCAGAATGCCAACTCGCCGTTAGGAGAATCGAGCAAACCGCCGCGAGGAAGGCTCTAAACCGCCATGAATAACATTTGAAAGGGGGCGGGTTGAATATTTTAATATATAAAAATATTCGACCAAACCGCCGAGAGACGGCGGTTTACCTGTTGGAATAAAATAAAAGAAAATTATGGCAACCCGCTGTTAGTCAACCCGCTGTTAGTCAACCCGCCGTTAGGCAACTCGCTGTTAATCAACCCGCCATATGAACCAGCGGGTTGAGTAAGTTTATTAAAGAATAATAAAATAACCAACTCGCCACCTAGAAACACAAGCAACTCGCCATTCGGACAGATTTCTTAAAATTCAAACCACGCACCTCCTTTGTCAAAACTAATCACTTCCTATTTTACGCATAAGACACACATTACTCCCGACTTTTACTTTCTAAAAGTCAACCCGCCATTAAGAACCATGGGCAAATCATTCATTATTGTTTGAGATAGAAATCCACACATCAAAACTTATTAATATA
>BQNB010034240.1:20365-51750 GCA_026074375.1 Tanacetum coccineum
AGAAGGTTTGAAGATGAAGATGAAGATGAAGATGAAGAAAGGAAAGAGTAGGCAAATGTGATTATTGGATTGTTTAGGAAGAAGATGTTTGGAGTGTGTGTAGAAGAGATGAAATCACTTGTTAGGCAAGAGGGGTAAACAAGTAATCAGGAAGAATGAGTAGAGAGACTATGTAGAAGAAGTTTGGACTTGTGCATGTGAGGAATACATGTGAGTTTGTAAAACATTTTTATAGGCAAGGAAGTGAGAAAACTCAAAGTATGATTAACTTCTAAATACCACAAACTTAATTAGTCATTTAGACTTTAATCCATGATAATCAACAATGGTGTGGAAAACTAGAAGGGATGGTTTAATAGTTTTACCGATTAAGATTGTCTTTTCAAAAATTATAGTTTGAGTTTATGTGAAGTTGATGGCATTAGTTGATGTACTAGATAAAAAGTATAAAGTGCAAGTAAAAAAGAAAGAGTAAGAAAAGATAGAACCGAGACACAAACGTTTATAGTGGTTTGGCTACAAGGACACCTTCCTTGCCCTACTCCACTCTTCGAGTCACCTAATCGAGAGTTCGTAAACACTAGTCACCAATCTCCTTCAACTGGCGGAGAAGCCTCACAACGTCGCTTACACCTTTTAATGGTACAAAGCTAAATACCGAGTTCTAACAAAGGTAGAACCAACCTAATGCAATCTACTTCTTTTTACAAGGAGGGATGATATTACAATGACTAAATGAAGTTCAAGATACAATAAGGCGATCTTGATAAAATGATGGAGACTCGGAACAAAATAGCTTGAACTTGATCGTCTCGTATGCAATTTTAGCAATTTCTTCTACTAAGAGAATTACCTACAAATGATATATGAGGCTAACTAGATCTAAAAATGATAGAAATATAATATTATAAGAGAGATATAAGAATGAGAATTGGTGAGTAAAACATGAAAAATAGCTTGGTATTTATAGGAAAAAATCTACACTATAGCACGGTTCCCGCGGTACCCTCCTAACAGGGAACCAGCCAATGTAAACACATAGAACCAGCTATTAACTATTCACCGGTTCATGGCGGTTCTTTTCCCAAAAGGTACCGGCCATTGTAATTAAATGGTGCTGGTTGACTAACATAAAATCCGAATTTTAGATTGCCAAATCTTAAAATATTTTATGTGATCTTGTATGATTTGCCTAAGATATGGAGAAATGATGATGTTACCTATAATGTAAAATTATACACAAAGTTTACATAATTTACAAAGTAAAAAGTCTAAATGACTTATGATGTAAAATTATACACTTGGTTACGAATGCAAAGAAAAAAAATAATAGAGACAATATTGCAAGTGCTCCCCCTTGGTGTATGCTCCCCTTCGCTTAGGGCACCAAGGAATCGATCTATGGATGCGTGCTACAAAAAAAGTTAGTAGACAAGCACAAATATATATATATGACAACCACATATACACACATATACATTTTACTCAATAAACATCCATCATCAACACAACAAAAGAAAATAATGTTAAATTCATTATAAGGGATAAAACATAAAATTTGGCATTAAAGCCCATAAGATGATAAATTTAAACTAAGAAAAGAAAGCAACTAAAAATTCTAAATCTTAGGATATAATCTTGTCTCCCATATAGTCTGGATGGTAAGGTGGGATTTTCATGCGGCTAATGCGGAAAGTAAGGTGGGTTTGATGAGGAGCTAAAGTAGTGTCGGATGTATGAGAACATGTAGTTGACACGGTTTCAGAGCATTTGGATTTCATGCCTTGTTGTGCTACAACATTGGCAAAACATGTTATGGAGGTGAGGCATGTCATTTGGATGAACAAAATCCAAAATGTTTGGAGGATTGGGAAAATCTTGATTTCTAAAATTTGGTGGTGGATGGTGAATGTTTTCAAGTGTAGGGCAATGTTTGTTGAGAAGATGTTGTTGTTGTAAATGTAACAAACAAACGCTTGGTGTGGAAGGTTTACAAATCCAGTGTGGTTTTAGAAAACTAGAGTGGTCCGTAAGACAGTGGTGGTGATTATGGATTTAGAGCCCCTGGCCAATGTGTTCATATCGTAACACATAGGGGTTATTTGGTGACATTTGTAGTAGAGGAAGTTCTTGAGGTTCTTGTTTTATCGGAATGACAAAACGAAGTTTAGGTGGAGGTGCAAAATGAGTTGGTGTAGGAGACTCACTTGGTGAGGATGATGAGGAATAGAGTGTGCTTTTGCTAGAGATGGATTTTGATGAAGCTTGTGGTGGTGAAAGGGATTTGTTTCTAGGAGGTGGTGAAGGAGTTCTTTCATTTGGTTGTTCCTCACTTGAGGATGTGAGATTGACATAGGTTGGATACTTGACACTCATTCTTGCGGTTTTTCTTTTGAAGTTTGGTGAATTTGTTTTGGATGAACTAGTCATAGTGATGAGCTAGTAAGGTTGTGTATGAGAAATGTAGAGAAGGTGTGAAGAAAATGGTGTTTAAGGGTGATGATTATAAGGTGAATGAGGTGAAGTACATTGTATAATGGTTCTTGGATTATATGGAGATAATGTTATATCCTAAGGTTTAAAATCTCACATAGTATCATATAGCATGGTTATAAGATAAAGTAGAAAAAGTTAAAAATCAAGAAAATTCGAATTTTGGCGCCTGGCCTGGTGACCTACGGATCTACCGTGACAATGCATGGATCTACCATATGGTGGATCCGTTGGTCGCAGGTTCCAACAAAAATGGCCAGAACTGTATTTTGCAGCCAAAACTTAAAACAAATTATCATTCAAACATCATTATCCACTACCAAATGTCATTAATATGATAACAATATCCATAAAGCATAGCAAGATAAAGTGAGTACGTAGTTTCAACATACATAGATCAAAGTTTTCAATTCACCAATATCCTAGAGCGTATGGAGTTTGAAGGATTCGAGAGAGTTGAGATAAAGTTAGCTTAAAGGAGAATTGACCAAGCTTGAACTTAATGTAAGGACATTCCTCCTCATCTCTTTTAACTTCAAGACTATGATAGAATTCAACTACAAGCTTGATTGGAACTGCCAGAGTTATTGGAAGACACAAAAGCCACATTTTGTGAATTTTGGTTTGAGCTTGATGACCCTTTAACTTCAGTTTCATAAATCTTTAGATTGTTGTATAGGTCATCCATGCTCAAGGTGTCTAAATCAGGTTTGTTCCTCCAGATCAAGGTATGAGTCTTCCATTCTGATGGGAGACTTCTTAAAAACTTCAGATTCATATCTTCTTGAGAAATAGTTTCACCCAGAATCTCTAGCTGACTGATAAGCTTTTGAAGCCTATCATAGGTTTGATCAAGTCCTTCTGAGCTTGATCCATTGAAATTCTCATACTGTTGCTTTAGAAGTGTCTTCTGAGTTTTCTTTGACTCCTTATTACCTCCAAACCTTTTCTCTATAGCTTCCATCAGAGTCTTGGCACATTTGTAGGTATTAAACTTTAGTTGATGTTCATTTGGAAGAGCCATCAACAATGTACCTCTTGCCTTTAACTCATTCTTCCTTGCTAACTTCTCCTCTGCAGTTGTAGGAGGATATGTTTGCTCAACACCATCAACAGTTCTCTTTGGTGGAGGTGAGTCTCCATTTACTATTACTTCCCAAAGAGCATAATCTGTCATTAGGAAGTACTGTTCTATCCTCATTTTCCAAAGCTCAAATTCTCCTGGATTGAGCACTGGAAGTTTTGCAGCAGCAACCATTGGTGAAGATACTGCCTCCATGTTTTCACAAACAAATAGATCTGGTAAGTGTAGATTGTTTCTTCTTATTCAAAGTTTCTCAACAAGCTCTGATACCACTTGTTGATCCCACTTGAATAGATCTTGCTTAGCTTGTAAAAGGATTAGTTGTAATGAATAAATCCAAGACAACTATGGTAGAAACTTTGATTGAATATATCAAAGACTATGCGGAATCTAGTCAATGATACTAAGAAGAATAAGCAATGAAACAGTAATGAGTAAGATTGTATAATACCAAACTTTCAGCTTCAATATAAAACGAACACCCTTGATAGTGTTAGGGTTTACAAAACCTTGAAGCTATGAATATCTAAAAAACGTATCTAACATTATGCCCTAGATACTCCTTTTATACACCAAGGAGTCCTACAAGGCTTACAATACTTTCCTAAGTTATCATGATCTTTTCTATAAACAAACGTAATCTCTTAAACAAATAAGTTATACATATCTTCTTTATAAATAACTAATACTTATCTTCGTAAGTATTCTTGTTCTCCAATCAATCTTTATCTCTTCTCTGATAAGTCTTTGATCTCATCTCTGTCAGCATAATCCTTTCAGCAGTAGTAATCACTCAGCAGCTGTAACTAAGCAGTAGTAACTCTAAGAATATCTTGAAGTCTTTTAATCCCAACAAACTTTTCCTGACTTAAGGGGTAATAAATATATTCCGGTGGTCAATTACGTGTCAAAATGGGTAGAAGCTCAAGTGTTGATCCCTTCTTGACAGATCTTACTTAGCTTGTTAAAGCTTAGTTATATTGGATAAATCCAAGACAACTATAGTAGAAACTAAGATTGAGAATATCATAAATTATGCGAAATCTAGTTTGCAATACTAAGAAGAACAATGAAACAGTAAAAACAAGATCTTTGCTAAACTTTTGATATATTGAATACTATTTTGAGTTACAAAATAGCTATGAATACTAACTATGATTGCTATGCTAACTATGAATACTAATATGAAAACTGATGTGAAAAATGATATCTAGATCTATACCTTAGGGTTCCGTTTATACACCAAGGAAAACCCTAATGGGCTTACAAAACACGTCAAGTAATCATGCATATCTATTCCTAATATAACTCATGCATATCACTTTAGCAACACTAACGATATAACTAACTGTATTAACTAACAGTACTAATAAACTGGCAGTACTAACAATTTGTACTGGTAGTACTAACTAAGCTTGATAGTACTAAGTCTTCTCTTGGCAGTACTAAGTTGAACCAGCAGTACAAAGTTATAGAAGCCCTTAATTCCTAACAATCCTCCCCTAAACTTGTGATTGTCATTCAAATCTACAAGTTTCTATGAATTAAACCATCTGTAGTGAGAGGATGTTTCCAAACACTTTACTGTCTTGGTATGTTTGCTAGTATAAAGATTTTCCTTAAAAGCTCATCTGCCATCACTGAATATTCATCCACTTGCAGCTTGTTACTCAGCATCAAAGTCATAAGTGCTCTTGTCAATAGATAATCTTTCTCAACCGGCATGAAAATATCATGTCCTCTCTCTGTAGACACATGATGAACAACACATGTATTATATAACCTCCATTTCAATGGATCATGCATATACCTTTGAAGCTTCTATAGAATATCATCATCATCTGGTTCAAACAACCTCTTCAACTCTTCCCAAATTTCTCTTTCTTTATCTTCAGTAGGTTCTGTTGAGTTGAATCTTTCATGAACTAGACTCCATAGTTTGACTAGATCATCCATGTCAAAATTCTTTAGCATATCTTTAAAGATCTGATATACCTCTATGTGATTACCTACTCTGATGATCTTCTAATACATTCTTGAATCTTCAGTGTAAACTTCCCAGTCAATGATTGGGTATTTGGTTTGTATGGCTTCAACATTCATCCTTTCTTCTAGAACTATGATCATTAGCTGTTGTAGTTGTTCTTGAGATAGTTCATCTTTTGATTCTTCAGCTAGTTTTGAGCCTTCTCCTATCTTTTGTCTCTTTGAACTTTCTTGATTATGTTCTTGTTCACCATCTCTCTTTGAGCTTCCAGCTACAACTTTAGGAACTGTATCATCACTCTCCATTGGAGTAAAAGTATTTACCCTCTTCATTGTGGTCTCAAATAACTCTTTGATCTCATCAAAGGAATGTTTCTTCAATTGTTGTAGAGTTAGACTTCCCATATGCTTGATATAATTACACATGTAAGTCCTTTTTTGAGATTAAGTCATGGGCTTGTTCCTTATTTGCTCAGATCTTTGTTAGGCAAATTTTCTCTTTCTTTCATTTATAAGCTCTACAAGTAATATTTCCTTGTCAACTTCAGAGTATCTTTCTTTTTCTTGCTTGTAACCTGTGTGCTAACTCTTCATCAACTTCAATTTGAGCTTGTATGTTATACCATTCTTCAACATTAAAAGTGCTAGCTTCTTCATGAACTCTGGCTATCCTTTACCTTTCTTCTTCATCAAGTTGTTCTTGCAATCTCAGAGCTTCTTCCAACACAAGTCTTTCTTGCTCTAGTCGCAAATTTGTCTTCTTCTAAACAGGTTCGGCTTATTTCATAATAGCTTTGCCCCTATCTTTTCTTTTTGCTGCACTTCTTTTGATATACACTAAACTTTCAGCAGCAATTTTAACTTCAGGGCTGGCAGTACTAACTTCTGCACCTACAGTACTAACTGGTACATTACCAATACTAATATCAGGCTCAGCAGTATAATCTTCTTCATGAGCAATAAATTCAAAATCAGGTTCCTCAGAATCATGCTCATGCCTCCCCTGAGGTGGTGCACTCATCTGTACTAGAGTAATTCCCTCATCTTCATCAATCTAAGCAATCTTCCTCCCCTGTTTGGAAGGATCCTTTGGATTATCTTCATCATCAGAAATCACAAGTCTGACCATTCTTCTAGCTTTGCTTGACTTTACTTTGTGCTCCAACTTCTTCACTTTCACGATGAGCTTAGTGTAAGCAACACCATATGTCAGTTTGGTCTGCTTTAAGTCAGATTCCAAAGTCTCCACTTTCTTGGATAATGTGGTACAAAGAACCGTCAATTCATTAAGTATCATACTACCCTCATCACTTCTAAGTGAGTAAACTCTAGAGAGAGGTGAATCATAAGGCATGGTAGCAGCCTCTTCTGCAACATGGGTTGTTTGTATAGATGGTGGTGAAGTTGGTGGTTATGAGATGGATGGAGCACTGATGGGTGTGTGATGGGACTCAACTGGGATTGTTGATCCTTCACCCTGTAAAATCTGACCCTGAACAAGCATTGTTTGAAACAATGGAGTGTCCACCCCAGTATATCTCTTGGAAGCTCTTTTCATATTGCTAAACAGTTTTTGTGTAAGGGTAGGAGCAATATAACATCTTTTATGAGGTAGAAGTAATCTCTTGTGCTTGTTTAAAAAGATTTGTATAAATCTTGGATACATCAAAATTTTTGACTTACTATCCAAGTTTTTCACCATGGATTCAAAAATCAATTTGGAAAAATTAAAGGTTCTGTTTGTGGCCAAGCAAATGATAACAGTTGCAATATTACTACTAAATTGTTCCTAAGTAGTTTTCTTAGCCCTTAAGCAGTGAAGGATGGTATAAATAAAAAATTTCTACTGAGAGGAAAAGTATTATTTTTGAAAAGTTAAGTTATCAGAATTAGACACATACCCCATTAGAGCAAGTTGCTCAAAAATTTCTGGAGTAGGCAAAGTACTAATACCATCAGAATCTTCTAACTTGAGATGTCTTCTAATAGATGCCTCAGAAACAACCTTGACTTTCCCATCTATTGTAGCAATGATTTCTATGTCTCCATTCTCAAGTGTGCTTGCAGAAGCAGTTTGCCAAAACTATTCTATAAGAGAGACATAGATAGTTAGACTTTCAGTAAGGGCATACATAATGTGACTTGCAGTGAGAAAATCAATTATCTGATGAAATTCTTTACTTCCTTCTGACTTCTGTAAGTAGGCAACCGTGTTGTACTTGTCGTAGAAATCCAAATTCGCCATTTGATGAAGAGAAGTTAGATTCGGGTTCTGGGATATGTTTGTATAAGAGAGTATGTGAGCTTGGCAAAGTTAATTGAGATTATATAGAGAGCGTTTAGTGTTTTGATTTGACCGACTAAATGAAATTTGTTCTTATCTTTAACAAACTTATGATTTTATAGAAAGATCATGAATTCTCCAAATTAGTCAAACCTATAGACGAAGTAGTTGGCGGAAATTTCGCAACGGCTATATTTAATTAAGGAAATTCTGTTATGCCTCAAACAGTACTAACGGTACTAACTTTAAGCCCAGCCGTATTAACTTTACCCAGCAGTATTAAGATATGCCTGGCAGTGCTAACTTAATACTAGCAGTGTTAAGTTTATGCCTAGCAGTATCAACTCCAATTCTGTTCCAACAAGTATCGCCATCATAAATTTTGATTCTCACAATCTCTCTTTTTGTTTTTTAGCTCACTAAATCTCTCATTTCTTTTTCTCACCAATTTACTCTTTCTATTTTATCACATAATTCGCTCTTTCTGTTTTTCAGCTCACTATATCTCTCTTTTCTTTATCTCACCAATTCAGACAGTTTTGTACAATGTTCCATCAAATTTCATATTGTCCTCCCCACTTCTAAGTGTGTTAACTCTTGAGAGAGGTGGATCATTGGACTATTTAGATGTAGTCTCAAACCAAGTTTGAGCATCTACACCCCCAATATGGTATCTTGGCACCTGGGACCACTACATGAACCAGTTCCCTAAGGACTTGGCTCATTAAGTGTTGCCATGGATTGGGCCCTATTGATGTTACCACTGTCATGCTCTGCTTCTAAGCTAGAAGCAGTAGTGGCAGCCCTTTCCATTCTGTCACCTAACTCCTTATAGACAACCTCATCACCAACCTTTTCAGGGGGACCACGAGACTACGATATCTTTGTGTCCCGACCTCTTTTGATTTGCCTAGGTGTTTGACTCATCACACACTTTTGTTTGATGTTACATGTCCTTCCATCCATTCTTGACTGCATATTGACAACATTAGCCTCCCCTCAATTCAATACCATATACTCAATATGCTTATCCTGCAGATGTTAGTCCAAAACCAAGAATACACAATCTAAAGTATTTTCTTGTTTAATAGTATTAATTTTGACTAACAGTTTGAACTAGCAGTCTTAAGTATAACTAGTAGTACTAATTATACTTAGCAGAATTAACTTTTGCCTAGCAGTACTAAAACCTGCCTAGCAGCATTAACCTACAACTACTAGTTTTATTTCCAAATTCATGTCATATTCATCATTAGTCTAACAAACACATCTTAGAGATTAAGTAATCCAATGCTAGAAATTAGAAAGTTAAACCTGCTAACATCAAATGCCTTTGTGAGAAGATCTGCAACATTGTGATCTGAATGTATCTTAATTACTTGAATGAGCCTCTTCTCATAAGAATCTCTGATGAAATGGTGCCTTATTTCAGTGTGCTTGGTTTTAGCATGAAACTTTTGATTCTTCACAATACAAATGGTGCTTTCATTATCAATATAAATCATGGTGTTCATGAAATTGAACCCATAATCAAGCATTTGATTTCGGATCCACAACACCTGTCCACAGCAATTTGCAGCAGCAACATAATCTGCTTTAGTAGTGGAGTTGGCAACAGTAGTTTGCTTTTTTACATTGCCATGTATAACAACCCACAATTTTCCTCTATGTAATTAATCATCTATTAAATTAGAAGCAACCATTTTCATGGGATTTTTTTTGCTTTAGTCCATCCATTATATAACGTAACTTACATAGCAAACTAAACGAGCTCACACAACAAACAATGCCAACTACAACTATGTTTACATTATGTAAACATCATAATATGTCAAGTCTATGTTTAAATATCATTTTTACCATGTACGTTATCCATTTAACGTACCATTTACAACGTTATTCCAAAACAAGCATTATACGTTAACGTTTATTCCAAAAACCCTAATTACATGTCAAAACAAGTCTACATATGTTCAAAGCATGTGTACAAGTTACAATGCCAAACTTTTGAATACCTTTTCCCTCCTAAACCCTAGTACAACCTTTTAAATCTTAATGTACAAGTCAATTATGCATGAAATACAAACTAGGTCATTTTACCTGCTAAATCATGTTTATATCTTACCACCACTTTAACACAAGGTATAAACACCCAATGCACAACTCCTAAATCCTAAACCTAATCTCTAAATCATTCTAAACCCTAATCCTAAAACCCTAATTCATCTAACTCTAAACCAAAATCATAAAACCATAGCAAACCCATTACACCTTAAACTAGTTCATAGTTTTTAGAATTTGATCTGTTAATAAAACATACGATCTGGGCAAAATTAGTAGGTTCTAGGTATTAAGTAAAAATACTAGGTTGTAGCGCTATGTCTTGTGATCATTTTGCCAATTGAATCACCTCGATTCAACGTCGGATGAATTAGTTAAAGCCGAAATGGCAAAGGTGCGCAAATTCTGCACACCTGCAGTAAATGGCTGTTATCTCTAGATTTTTGTATAGTAACCCCTAAATATGTAAAACTAAAAGTTGTAGAGGACTCAAATATCAAACCGTGCTTACTAGTTTGAGGTTGGTCAGAATTACGGTTTGTAAATGGCAACCAAATTACCAGGACTAATGTTGGCTGTCCAAAAACAACCATGTATAAACTAAATAAATACCTCAAGCTCCTCCATGACTCACCACCACCTTCATCACCATGACCTCACCACCACATCACCATCACTCCAACACCTTACAAGCACCTCTATTGCCACCTTGTCACCTAACTTGGCCACCAAGTCTCCAAAACCCCTAGTCATCACCCTAACTTATCCATCTCCTTCCACCTTGCTATGCTATCACTCTAGCTCACAATAGTCACTCCTTAGCCTTCCTTAGTCATCCTAGTAGCTTCCATGAATCACTAATCTATAACTAAGCTACCACATCAAGCTAGAACTTGGGCACCAAGTTAGTTCTTGCCTATAAATAGTCGAACCAAAACACACACTTTCATTCATTCCAAAATCACTTCTCCACCTTAAAACTTTGCTCTAGCCTTTCACTAGCAGAAGTATAGAAGTCCCAAGGTGTGTTTAGAAACCAAGGATTCCAATGAAGAAGCCATAGAACTCGTCTCCAAGCTACACGAACCAAAAACCTCCATTTCGACCCATTTCAAGTTGTAAGCTTTTTCTACTCGTCCTATAAGCTTTGCTACTGTTTTAGGTTGTTTATAAACTCTATTAGATCATGAAGTAACTCTTTGTTAAGAGCCTTGAACATCAAACCCATTCGAATTGTTTTAAAACCCTAAAACGTACCTGTTTTGATTTTTTTTCAATCACAAGCCCTTTTCATAAGCTATAAGCTCATAAACTCTACTTATTTTAGCTTATTCTAATAAGCCATAAGCTGTAAAACTCTCTTGGATTTCAAAAATATCATTATTATGGTTTTTGGACTTGTTTTGCAAATAAATCCCATGAAGGGGTATATATTGTAAATATTTTGGAAATTATAATTAGAGGGGCTGAAAATGTCATATTCCTTAAGTTATAACTATAAGGACCTATCTTGCCAAGATTCAAAGTTAAAGGTTTAATATATATATACTTATTATATAAATGACTAAACTTGTAAAAGTTTATAAACCAAGGGTATATATTGCCAGTTTTGCATTCTTAAAGGTATAAAATGAAATATTTTTATATTAGTTATAAAAATATATATTAATATTATAAGACTTGATTTTATTAAAACCCGACATATTTATCATTATTAATCATCGATCGACGCATTATAAAGCAATTACATTATATATTTAACGTAACTTATCAGCGACTAGCTATTAAAGAAACATAAAATCTTATCGTATCACGTTACTAGGGAATTTCATGTGAGGGGTTTCATTTGGGTATTCATTTTGATGAGTTTGCTGGATTTACGATTTAAAGTGTCCTGGCCCCTCAAACGTTTACTGCATGACCACTGAATTATGATAGCCCGAACAGTGATACAATATTTCCATAAATTAATAAATCAAAGTAAGATGTATGTTAAACTTTATAAAGTTTTGAAAACATATAAAATCACACTAAGACTTGACATATTACCCTCAGGTTACCTGACGAGGCCGTTACTTTCATTTCATATACTTTTGCCATCAATCAGATTTCCCTGTTAAGGTGAGTTCATAGCCTCGCATTTTAAATCTTTTGAATACTTTATAAACCCGTGAGGGGGATACATGCTTAAACCATGAATGCAAGTGTTTTTCCAACTTTATGCTATCCAGATATATTATTGCCTAAGTACCTTCCACTACGAATATTTCTTAATCGTGAACCATTAGTCACTTGCGAGTGAACGCGAATATTGTGGATAAATCTATCGAGGTGTGACGACTCCCGTTGGTGTGCCTATACTTTTGGTACTAATAGCACTATATTTGACTTAATGGGTAACCTTGGCAAGTTACCTTTCCACGGGGACATTTGTTCCTCAACCAATGTCACTACGATGATTTCCATGTTAACGTATTGATGTCATGAACTTAGGGCAATAATATTGTTTTCTATGATAATTGTATGTGTTGCAATTATTACCACCTATGTAACTTGTATTCGATTATTTCCATAATAATTGTAAATGCAATTACAATTATATCATAAACCTATGAATTTCACTTAACCATTGTATTGACCTTTTTAGCATTTTTATCTCAGGTAATTGAGCAACTTATGCATAGAAGTGCATGGAGGTTGAAAATGGATAAATTGTTATCATTCAAACTTTATGTTTCTAGATTTTGGGACCTCTTTTTGTAAAAACTATGATGAATAAATAAATGATAACAAAATTTTCCAAAACGTCTCTTTATGAGTCATTTTCTATGATTATGTTTGTTGATCCATGAAGTAATACCCCATATTAGCTTCCGCTGCTATATGTCAAAAATAGGGGTGTTACAGATTGGTATCAGAGATCATGGTTATAGAGAACAAGGGTAAAACCTAAACTATAACTACTTTTTTCCATCCAAGAAAGTCCTCCGTGCCACTGCAGTTTTCAGAATAGTATGTGTAAGAAATTTCCATGGCAGATAATACACTACTATTATATTATATATAAATAACTTATGTTATTTCCACAGGGTTGTTATATAGTCATGTCTCCCCCCCCCCACCTATTATTATCTTATCCTATTCCGATGTTGATGATACTTTTTCCTCTACACACTCTCCTGACTATATCCCGGCTTCACCGGATTATTTCCCAGCCTCACCGAAAAACACATCTCCTATCGTTTTAGATGATTTAACTAAGGATCTTTTAGCCTCACTAGCCCTCTCACTTTTTTATGATGACCCATATATGAAGGTCATGCAAGCATATGATGCTACTGATAATGAATTACCATAAGCTCCTATTGCTCCACCGACTATTTTTCCTCCATCTCCAGTGTTATCACTATCACCAATGTTTGATTTCTGACATTTCTTTCCTCCCGAAAAGATTTCACCACCTAAAGACACTGAGACTCATGTTAGATCACCCATACCATACATCATCTCGCAACATTTCATCTTCGGAGCACGAATTAGATAACTAAACTAATTTTATCACTCCTCTAATTTTGAAGAACAATGACAACTGCGAATCAAGGAATGAGCGTTGAGGAAATTAAGCAGATTGTAGCCCAGCGAATGGCTAATGCTATTGAGACTATAAATAAGCCAAACTAAACAACAGGAAAAGAAGGTAGCAGGGAATGCTAGCAACAAGAGGAAACGGGAAGGTAACCACAATGGAGGCTCGAGTCCACAAAACAAAGAGCATAAGGTGCTTAGGGCACAGACTACTAAGCCAAGAAACAAGAAAGTCTATGTTGGGACTCTTCCATTATGCAATAAATGCAAATTTCATCACAATGGCCAGTGTACAGTAAAAAGCGCAAACTGCAAAAGAGTTGGCCACTTGACCCGAGACTGTAGGAGTCCTGCTACTACTAACAATCAAAGGATCATTACTTGCTATAAATGTGGAAATAAAGGGCAGTATAGGAGGGATTGTCCAGAGTTAAAGAATCAAAACCATGGAAACCAAGCTGGAGATACTGAAGCACATAGATTGATGTATGCTTTAGGAGGAGGAGAAATCGATCAAGATCCCGACAACATGGAAGTCGATATCAATACATAAAGACAAAATCTTCTCGTCTTGCCTAGTGAACTTTAAGTTGGATCTATCTTAGGATCTATTTTCTTTAGGAATTATCATTGTACTGTGCGAATAAATTTCAAGTTATCTATCAAATCAATGTGTTGTGAATTTTTTTTTGTCAAATTTACTTAAATTCTATACTTATTCATATAAGGCACTCCCATAAATATTATGAAATTATAACACTATTTTGACGAAAATAAGCACCGCGCCGTTAATCCTCAATTATACATGGCCTAATCACCTATGTATAATTCAGGAAGGACCATGCTATGCTGAGAATGGTCACCCTAAAAACTTATTGTCAAGAAACAATTCTATAAATTTTATCAGGTTTTGTGTGCATATTTATCATGAGGAACCAAACTAATAATAATAATAACCAAGTAAACCCTTACGCCATCTTACTATAAAGTCGACATCATCTTATACCAAATCTTAAGCCGAAAATACGAATACGCATCGTTAGACATCCTAGGACAATCCGCCGGCAAGTTTAGCCGTCATCAGGGAATTGAGACCCATACCAAAGTGATTCCACATTCATACCATCCGCAGGCTGACAGACAAAGCAAGAGGACTATTCAAACTCTCGAGGATATGCTACGTACTTGCGCGATAGATTTTGGAAAATGATGGAAGAGACACTTACCACTGGTAGGATCTTCCTGCATTAACAATCACCATGCCAGTATTAAGGCAGCACCATTCGAGGCACTTTATGGTCAAAAGTGTCGATCACCTGTTTACTGGGCCAAAGTTGGAGATGTCCAACTAACCAGACCAGAAATAATCCATGAAACCATCGAAAAGATAGTACAAATCCAACAACGCTTGCAAGCTGCAAGAGACCGACATAGAAATTACACCAGTATAAGGCGAAAGCCTTTAGAATTTTAAGTTGGAGATCGCGTTATGTTAAAAGTGTCACCTCGAAAAAGTCTCGTCCGATTTAGAAAGCGAGGAAAGCTTAACCCTCGGTACATTGGACCATTTAAAATCCTTGATAGGATTAGCCCAGTGGCATACAAACTTGAGCTTTCTGAAGAACTCAGTAATGTCCACAATACCTTCCACGTTTCTAATTTAAAGAAATGCATATCTGATGAATCCCTCGTTATTCCAATGAAAGAACTTCAGCTCGATGACAAACTCAATTTTGTGAAAGAACCAATAGAAATCATGGAACAAGAATTCAAACAACTGAAGCAAAGTCTTATCCCTATAGTCAAAGTAAGATGAAACTCTAAAAGAGGACCAAAATTTACGTGGGAACACGAAGATGAAATTTGTGCCAAGTATCCACAACTGTTTTCAATCATCACTCTAGCATCCAACTAAATATCGGGACGGGATTTCTTTTAAGGGAGGGAGACTATAACAACCCACAATTTTCCTCTATGCAATTATTCATCAATTAAATTAAAAGCAACCATTTCCATGGAAATATTTTTTTGCTTTAGTCCATCCATTATATAACGTAACTTACATAGCAAACTAAACAAGCTCACGCAACAACCAATGCCAACTACAACTATGTTTACATTATGTAAACATCCTAATATGTCAAGTCTATGTTTAAATATCATTTTTATTGGTATGTGCTTAATTACACATACCCTTTTACCTAATTAAACGAGCTAAAATGACCTAAATGACCAAAAAACGAACATAAAATGCCAAATATATGTTTGTTTTGCTTCGTATACTGTGTAGGTAACGGATATTCACTAAAGGACAAAAACAAAGCCAAAACCAACAAAACCAAACACGAGAATAGAAAGAGCGTGAAAAGTTAAAAAGTCAAAGTCAAAAAGTCAAAGTCAATGTCGAAGCCAAAGACGTGTTTATCTTAAATGAGCCAACCTGCACCAATTTAATGGGTCGGGTCAGCCCATAAAAGCCTTATCTATAAGCCTTATAGTTTAAAAAGCCCAAAGTCCAAAATACATTTCCTAAATCCAAAACCCTTACACTTGGCCCAAACTATTAACCTAGGCCCAAACCCATTTAACCACTGTTAGCCCAACACCCTATAACCAATTACACAGTTAGTCCTTAAGGACTAACATTGCTAGTCCTTAGGGTCTAACAAAATTATCCCCTATAACTTTTAAACCTTTGCACCCTACGTCCTTTTTCCCTAACTCCCGTCAAAATTAAACGCATAGTATCCCAAAACCCAATTCCCGCCAATTCCCAGTACTATTCATATGTCCCTCTCACCTCTCCTCTGCACCACGACAAACAACACTTACACCCCTTAACCTAAACCTCACCCAAGATGAAAACAAAGCCACCTTGGTAATCCCTTAGAATTTTATTGGACGAAGTTGATCAAGGGCTTAGATTGGTTTCAAAGAAGCAAAAATGAAATTCAAGGGCATGGATTGAATGGCTTGGGGAGCACTCTTAAGCCTCTCACAGAAGAAACACATCTAAGCCCCATGGCTTTTCTATAAATAGATTAGGATTTCCCTTTGTAAAAGTATGTAGTTTAGGAGTAGTGTAGTCTTGTTTTTTGAAAAACTTATTTACAGCTTATTTATTTTTACTTATTGTATTTTAAATTTCAAGCATTGTAATCTTTTAATGTTTAATGAAAATTTCAGTTTTTAATGTTTCATGTTAACCTGTTTTACTCTTATGCACTTTATGATAAAATTGGTTCCAAATCATTTTTATAAGTTCTTAAAGCTTTTAAAACTCACTAATACTCAATTAAGCTTGTCAATAGCTTAACTGAGTTTTCTGTTTCATACACTCAAAACTTTGGTTTAAGCTTTTGGATGATAAGCCAATCATGGAAGGGCTTATGGGTTTGGATTCAGCTTATTGACAATAAGCTGAATCCCATGAGCTTTAGGTTTTTCAGTAAAGGCTTATGGATGGAGGTTATTCCATTTTCCTTAATATGCTTTCAAACTGCTTAAATCTGTTTTGCTTATTTACTTTGCTTATTACTGCTTATTATTGTTTATTTATGTTGTTTAATGCTTATTTATGCTTGCTTATTACTTATATGTCATTTAGTTAGGTATATAAAACTGCCATTAGAAGCTTAAAAATGCTCGTTTTTGTTTGTTTATTTTCAGTGCTTAATTGTGTGTTCTAATTGCTTATTTGTCTTTATTTTATCTTATATTTAACCTGTTTTTAGTTTTTCTAAGTTTTCTAAGTCTTTTTCAAGTTTAAAATGAATTTTGAGAATTTAAGGGGGTGTTTGGCACTAGCAGTACTAACCATGTGTTAGTACTGTTGGTTAGACTTTGGCCTTTTAATCACTTTTGACAAGCTTTAATTCAGCCTTTAAGTAAGTTTTCATAAGTTTTTAAAGTCTAAAAATCAAGTCTAAGGTTTTACCTATCAAGGGTTTGAATCTGTGGTCACAGGGGATTGATACACAACTTATTTGCTTAGGTTCTTATTAGTAGCCTTTTGGTGTTAGTTTCATGCTTGTTTTTGGTTAAGTATGCAGTAGAATACATTTGTTTTAAATGTGTATTTGTCATTTGAGTTTGAGTAAAAAAAAACTGTCAAAGTTTCTAAGTCATATTTTTAAAGTTAAAAATTCACTTTTCAATCTCAAATCTAGATTAGTTAGAGATAGTTTTAGAATCTAAAAATTAGTGCACAAGTAGCTTTTAGTCCAAACTTAATCTGCTTAAGCTTATTTTAGGGTTTAGAACTTAATTAGATATCTAAATTTTAGGCTGCAAGTAGCACTTTAGTGTTTTATAAAAAATTGAAAAACCAAAAATATCCTAATCTGTCTGAACAGTCCTTTCATTTGGCTTTTTCATAGCTTATATGAGTTTCAAACTGCTTTTTCTTGGGTGAATCTTGTAGCTTATAAGATAAGCTTAATCTATCCTTTTTGTCTTTAAGCTATAAGGATAGCTTAAGTGGATTAAAAATAAGCTAGAAAGTGCCTACTTAGGCTGTTTGGTTAACAGTTTTGGCCATAAAGCTAATTTTGATTTCTGAGCTTATTGCTTATTGGATTTTCTTAATTAGTGTTTAGGCTTGCTTATTAGGTTAGGTTAATAGTCCTTTTAGCTTATTTAGCTTAGGTTTGAGCTTATTCAAGCTTATAAGCAAAATCAGTTAAGGCTTAAAGCTTTTTCTTCTTAAACTGTCTTAAAGTTTTTAGATGCTTTCCAGCTTATTTGTTTTGCTTATTTCTAGTTCAAGGTGCTTATTAGACATAGCTTAGTATCTGATTTAGCTTATTTTGTTTTGCCTTGAGCTTATTTAGTTTTTAAAAGTAAAAAGATTTTAGTTAAAGAGTAACTTAATTATAATAAGCCACTGTCATTTTCATAAGCTTATTTCAGGCTTATTTTAAGTTTCTAAAAATATTGTCTTTATTAAAGTTGGTCTTTAAGCTTCTTAGAAGCTTTTGCAAAAAGAAATTTTCAAAAGTAAAAACATTTGGGAGTATAGGGAGGCCCCAGTTTCGAACCGAGACCTCAACCTTAACACCCAAACGTTTAACACCCAATACAAGGGGGGGGGGTTAAAAAAAAAAAAGAAACACTCCACTACCAACAGCCTTTGACTTTTCGTTTTATAACTTTGTCATATTAATATTAACCTTGCTTTGCCATTTGCTTTTAAGCTTCTTAGCTTATTTTTCTGCTATTTTAACACATTTTTCCAGTTTCTTAATTTTCTTAGATTCTACTTAGCTTAAAGTACTTTTCATGAATTTTTCAGAATTTTCCAAATTAGTTTAGTATTTTTAATTAATTTTTTAGATTAAATCAGTTTTTAATTCATAATAAATAAAATAAAAGTCAAAAAAATATAATTCTTTTTTCTAAAATTTTCTTTTATCATTTAGGACTTTTAAAAATTAAATTTGCTTTTGTTGGGTTTAAATTTGATAATTTAGGTTTTAGAGTCGCGGTTTTTATTCCCGTTAACGTTTTTAGGTTCGATATTTAATTTGCTTTAATTATTTACTTGCGTTTATTTGTTTTTGCATATTATTTGTAGAAATAGAATCCCAAATCAAAATTTGATTATTCAAACACGCGATCACGAACTTAAACTCGATTCTCAATTCACGCCTCGTCAGGAAACGACCCGGGAAGGTTTTGGATTTTACTTTGGATAAAAGTAATCTTCTAGAAGCCTTACGGAATACTTACTATCTCATCATTTGATATATATAGGCTAAGTTATTAAGAATCATATATCATGCTTGAGGAAGAAAAAGCTCGTAGGCATGGTCGGGTATTTAATTGGCAAACTGCTACATATGGAAAGAATCAAATTTTTGGCGTCGCTGCCGGGGAGGTTATGAAACGATTATTGTGTACGTTTAAAGATTAGTGTTTGAAGACCCTTCCCCGTGAAGTTATCACTTTCATTTGTGAATATTTTCTTCTATTATCAAGTAATCCAAAATAGCAAAAAAATTAAAAAAACAACAAAATCAACGGTTTTTTTTTTTTTTTTTTTTTTTTTTTTTTTTTTTCATTTTTTTTTATTATTTTTTTTTTTCTTTTTTATTGTTTTTATTTTTTTGTTTTATTTTGTTTTTTTTTTTTTTTTTTTTTTTTTTTTTTGCGTTGGTCACTTGTGAATATCGGCTCACCTTTAGATTACAACTAAAAGAAGTTAAGGAGGGTTGATCCGACGAACTTCGACCCGAAAGGAGAAGGATTTTAATAGCTTCGCGCTTACCCGCTCCTCCGCTTCTTTGTGCGTTTTCTAAAGAGCTACCGTACACTTGTTTGATTATCGGTTACAAAAATATTTTTCTCTTTTTTATTTTCTCTTATTTTGTTCTTATGTATGGCAAAATCGCTCTTGCGTCAAACTTCGTTAGTGAAATACCTTCCAACGAATCCTACTTCTACGATTCCAAAACATCGTAATCGTAGACGTTCTATACAAAGAGTCAAACCGTTTTTCTCTTGTAGAGACTCCCGTATTTACGATGGCCGATCAACGTACTATGGCGGAATTACTCCGTGCACCCACCGAGGGTTATGCGGAGGCATCGTAGTACCACCCCATACCCCGCTGAGCCATTTCGAGCTCAAAGCCATAGTCCTAATCAATCTTGTAACTTCAAAACAATTACATCGGATTTTGAGAAAGAAGATCCTCATGCTCATATTCGATATTTTAACTAGATTACTTCTACGTTGAAGTACAAAGTTGTCCCGAGACATCGATTTAGCTTATGTTTTTCCATTTTCTATCGATGGTCCAGCCCGTATTTGGCTCGACAAAGAACATCCTCGTTCTATTCTCACTTGGGACGATCTTGTGTCCAAGTTTATTAACCATTTCTTTCCTCCCTCAAAAACAACAAATCTCCGAAATGAAATTTCAAATTTTCAACAACGTTTTAATGAATCATTTTATGAGGCATGGGATCGTTTCAAGGATCTCCTTCGATCATGCCTACATCATGGTTTTACCGAATTGCATCAACTCGATACCTTCTACAATGGTTTAAACCCATCCGATCAAGATTCTTTAAATTCTGCCGCCGGTGGCAATCTTTTGGAAAGAAGTGCACAAGATGTGTTGAAAATTATTGAAAACAAATCAAAAGTTCGTAATTCAAGAAACAAACCGATTGTTTCTCAAGTGAAAGCAAGTAATGTTGATTCTTCAGAGATAGCCAGTGTCGTGACTAGTGCCATGACCGCAATGTTTAAACAACATCAAGTAACCCCAACTCCAGCTTCCGTAAAAGCTGTTGAGGAATCTTGTGTTACTTGTGGCGGTGCTCATTCTTACCGACAGTGTCCTGCCACCGATGGCAACACTTTTTCGGGCTATCAAGACAATATTCAAGGATATGTTTCAGCAGCCGCAGTAAACTATAATCAAGGAAATACCGGATACCGTCCTCAAAATGTAGCTAACCAAATTCGACCACCGGGTTTTGCTCAACCGAATGTGCAAAATAATCAAACCCGGTACAATCAAGGTTACAATCAAAACAGAGGAATTAATCAAGGAAACCCAAATTATCAAGCTCCGGCTTATCAAGCTCCGATTCATCAACCACAAGTTGTGACGACTAGTGATTTCTCAAACTACATAAAGGCGAATGATGCGGTAATGAAAAACATGCAAACCCAAATGACCTCTTTAACAAATTCTAACATCGAGCTTAAGAACATGTTTGGTCAATTCATGAAAATGAACACCGCTTCTACTTCGGGTTCGGGATCAACTTCCTAGCAACACCGTTCAAACCCGAGATGGGGGGGGGGATTTGAAAGCAATCAACCACCCGAAGCGGGCATTTCTTAAGATGGACCCCCAAATTCCACCCCCGTCTTTTTGCTCTTCCCAAGGTGGTGGAACGGGTACCCGAGGTGACAAAGATAACGGTGCTTCCAAGTACGAAAACATCCAACCTCCGTAGTCAAATTTCAACCTCCAATTGATTAGCCGTTGTTTGCTCCCTAAGCCCTAAACCGTCAATATACCTTATCCTTCGAGAGCCAACAAACAAAAGCTTCGTGAAAAAGATGATAATCTTGCTTTGAAATTTGTTGAAATCTTTAGGGAATTACATTTCGAGCTTAGTGTAAGTTTTTAAATTTAAATTTCGTTTGTCCTTTTGGGTTTATTTTGATGCATAGATGTTAGTTGTACAAGTTGATCGCCATGAAAATCGATTTTTGGAAACGAAATAAATAAAAGAGAGTGTTTGGTTCGCGGATTGTAAAAAGGGAAAAAGAAGGTTTTTGTAGTTTTGATGTTGTAAAACCTAAAAATATCAACAAGTGTAAAATTACCAAAATACCCCTAATGCAAGAAAATTACATAAAAGCTTAAATAAAACTTCATTTAAATGTTAGAAATTATATTAATTATTTATTTACTAATTATCTTTTATTCTTAGTTTAATAGCATATATAATATATATATATATAACTAAAATACCAATTATCAATAATAGTATAAGATAAGTATTCTGTAAGGTTTTAAGAAAATTACTTTTAACCAAAGTAAGTTCAAAAACCTCCCGGGTCGTTTCCTCGACGAAGTGTGAATTGAGAATCGGTTAAGTTCGTGATCGCGTGATTTGAATGGTTTTAAAGATTTTGATTTGGTTTCTAACTCTACTAATGAAAACGCATAAAAACATGTAAAAGCAAGTAAACAATTACGACAATTAAAGAATTCAAGAAATTAAGCACGCAAATGTAAACGGGAAATAATAAAACGCGACATTTAAGCATCTAAATCAAAATTAAGTCCTACAAATGCAAATTTAATTTTTGTAAATCCTAAATGACTAAAAATAATTTTAGAAAAAAGAATTGTATTTTTATTTATTTTTTTATTTATTATGAATTAAAAACGATTTTAATCTAGAAAATTAATTAAAAATTCTAAACTAATTCTAAAAATCCTAGAAAAATTATGAAAAGTACTTAAGATTGTTTAGAATCTATTAAAAATGTAAACTAGAAAAAAGGATAAGCAGTAAATAAGCAAAATAGTTCGAATAAGCAAACAGGCAAAGTTACTATAAGAATTAACTAAAACACACTCTAAATGAAAAAGTCCCAAGGGCGAGTTGGTTAAGTGTGTGTGGTGTTGAGGCGTATGTGTGCTAAGGGGGAGGTCACAGGTTCAAAACCTGTGGCCACCTTTTTGCTACAGTAATTTTTATTTTTGAAAACTTTTTGGGAAAACTGAAAGAACACCTTAAAATAAGCAATAATTATAACTAGCACTTTTTATGAAACTTAATTTTAAGATCAGAATAAGCATTTGAAAATGACAGAATTCCTTTTAAGCTTTTATGAAATATGGCTAGAACTGTTTTGACATTTAGGACTAAATAAGCAATAAGAAACCTAATAAGCTAGAAATAGAACCTAACCTAGACCTAATAAGCAAAAGTGAAAAGGATTGGACTAATAGAATGAGCTTAAAAGCTCTTAAAAGCTAAAAACAAGAGACAACCTTAAACTAGCAATTTTAAAAGGAAGGATACCCAACTTTGAGCTGAAATTAAGACCTAATAAGCACTTGTAAGAGGGTGTAGTCCAAAAACAGATGGAGTTTGGCCTCCAAAGAACTCATTGAAACAAATTTTAGGAAAAATGGCTTAGAAATAAGCTAGAAAAAGGACTTGGAAAAGTGACAGTTTAAGACCTAACTAACCTATGTTTTTGGATTTTTTTAAGTTTAAGAAATGCAAATTGCAGCCTTAAATTTAAATAAGCAAACAATGACTAAAACTTAAAATCAGCTCAAACAGATAAAACCTATACTACAAAATACTTGTGCAAGAAATTTCAAAGCCTAAAACTATCATTTACTAATCTAAATTTGAACTTGAAAATGCCTTTTTAAGCTTTGACTTTGAGAACAAAAGCAATTGATGACAGTTTAAATCAAAACAAGTGAAGCTAAACTAGCAAGAACAAGGCCACAAAACAATTTTTAAGAAAAACTTGAATATAAGCAGTTTAAATAAGATTTAAAACCCACAAATTCTAAATATGGATAGATTAAGTCTTAAAACTAAATTTAACCTTTTGAAAACTCATAAAAGCTGACTTATTAGCTTAATTTGAGCTTGTCAATTTGGCTTAAAAGGTACAAGGCAATCAAACAGTACTAACTCTAAGTTAGTACTGCTTGTGCCAAACACCCCTTAACCCATTTGAAAAACATAATTAAGCTTAATTCAGTTTTAAATAAGTTGTAAAAAGCTAAACAGATTAAGATACAAATTATATAAGAACTTTGAAGCAATTTCAACCATAATTAAGCATTAATCAATAAGCTAGATTACTTAACATATTTTTGGTTTCTCTATACTGTTTATATGAAAAACATGAATCAAAAGAAATATAAGCTATAACTAGGCACAAATAAGCAATAAACAACATTAATAAGCATATTTAAACAAATAGAAATAGAGAATAAGCAGTTATAAGCAGTAATAAGTAAAAACATAAAAATAAGCTATATTAAAGTAAAAATGAACAGTAACTTGAGTCCTACAAACAGTGCGACTATAAAAGGCTCAAAAGAGCTTATCTACTAAGCTCCAGCTTGTTTAGAACAAGCTGGTGAGGTCCATAAGCCCGTCCTGTATTGGCTTATCATCCATAAAACAAGCTGAGGTATTATTTGAGAGTGGATTTGTGAATAAAACTAAGACAGATTATGAGATTTGTTTACTAAAAGCTATAAGCTAAGTAACTTAGCTTATTAAAGGTATATTAGAGCTTATCTAAAGAACATTGAACACATTTGCATAAGTTGTGCAAAGCAGAATTGGAAACAGGATTATGAATAAACTTGCAATTTTATTAATAACTTGAAATGTTTACAAAGCTTGGAAATGGAAAATACTGAATTTAAAAAACAAAGAAGCTGTAAATAAAACTTAAAGTAAAATTATACTACTCCTAAGCTAATCCTAAAATCTAACGAGTCCAAATGTGAAAATCTCTTCTCTATATATAGAATCCATGTGTTAGTTATGTGAGAGGCCTGAGAAGCTTCAATCCTTGCCCTTGATTCGCCATTGTGTTACTTTGAGTTAATCACAACCCTTGATTTCATGCCACGTCCCTTTCTCTCAATGATTGGCACGGATTGCCAAGCTGTCAGACCCTTGGACGTCATTGCGTGCGTCATGTGTCAGGGTGCCAGCTTCTAGAAACAAAAGAGGGCGTGTGTGAGAAGGAACATGGTACCACCGTACACACGCAGGGTAATGGTGAAAGTGAGGGAGGGAAAAGTGATGAATCTACAGTAATTTTGACTTGGGTGAGTTATAAGGGTTGACCGGGTTAAAAAGGGATTAGGCTTGGGTTAGGAGTTTGGGCCAGTTTTAGGATTTATAGTTTAAATGGGTTAACGGGAGTTAGGGGTATTATAAGGGGGTTGGTAACTTTAGGACTAACGGTGTAATACTATAAGGACTAATGGTGTAAGTATCCAGGGTCTAACTTTAGGACTAATTGTTTTAGGGTTTTTAGGTTAAAGGTTTAATGGGAATGGATTTGGTTGAGACTCAATAGAAATTCGCCTTCGGCTTCGATTTCTTGTACTCTTTCCATTCCCGTGCTAGGTTTTGTCCGTTTTGCTTCGTTTTTGTCCTTTTGTGCAATATCCGTTACCTGCAAGACATAATTCACAATACAAACGAATACAATGCATTTTTCTGTATTTATTGGTCATTATTTATCTTTTTAGCTCGTTTAATTAGGTAAAATGTATGTGTATTTAAGCACATACCAGAGGAGAAATGTCCTCATCTCTTATCTCATCGAGGCTTTAAAGCTTTCCAGATCATTTCTGAATTTTTTGAAAGCCCGATGATGATTTGTCGAGGGGACCGCCTTATCTTGGATATTCCATTTCTCCATTTCTATCCTCATTGACCAGTTCAAGTATGGGGATCGAGTCAGGCTCAAGACTCGGTTAACAAAAATAAGCGCTTCGTGGGTAGCAACCCATGCTTATCCTAATATAATTATAATAGTAGTAATGAATAAGTGTGTTGTGAGGAGGTTCGCCTCTTCCTTTCTCATGTGCTTTGTGTTTTGTGATGTTTGTCCATGATTTCCCTGGATTTTGAAGCCTCTTGTGCTCGTGGTTTTGTCCTTCGTTCACTCGAGCTTCAATCCTTAGCATGATTATGGGAATCCAATATCCAATCTTATCGACTAACGTTTATCTTTGAGCACACTTAATAAACGGCTTTAGATTTACGTAGAGACCCTTCTTAAAACATTGAGGACAATGTTCAATTCTAGTATGGGGGATCTATCGATTTGATTGTGCCTGCAGTCGTTGTTTTCACGTAATCCCGTTTTTACCACCAAAATACCAAAAAAATGAAAAAATTTCAAAAATTTCAAAAATAAAATAAGTGTTTTATCACAATGTTGACTTTCCTGCTGGGTAGAATAAGAATAAATTTTGACTCGATCGAGCGTGTTGAGCTCTAGCTTGCCCCTTAACTTTTATACTAAGCTTTCGCTGATCTTTTTATTAAAGATTTTAAATTTGCAAAGAATGAGAAATGATAGAGTTAATTATGAGTAAGATGCTAAACAAGGATTAGTTGGAAATCTTAAGAGCTCATAAGTGTAGTTTGTGGCTTTTTCTCCCATAAGCTTCTAACCGGACTAATAATACGTGCTCTTCTCGAAAATTAAACTTAAATCAACGATTTTTGAAGTATAGTCGATAACAATAATTTATTTAGTCTTAGTTCAAATTTATAATTAAATTTTCTAAAAAGAAATTTTCTCTATATCGTGGTAATATAAAGTATTAAAAAAATTGTTGAGGTAATAATAATAATAAAAAAAAAACTATGGGCTAATAAAAGTTTACTGCATCTTGCCGACTCACAACCGATATTGCAGTCTTCTAAATAAGGCACATAGTAATTATCTGAGACTGATAAAAGTTTGTTGCATCTTGCCGGCTCACAACCGATGTTGCAGCCTTCAAAAAGGTCGAGGATTTCCTTCGTTTAAAGGATGTATAATTATATTAATGTTAAGTATGTGATTTAATAAATATAGGAAAAATCTTTTTTTCTTTAATTTAAATATGCTTTTGAACTAAGACTATTTCATTTTAACTTGTGATTTTTCTAAATGAATTATTTATTTAATGGGATGCCTAAGAGTTTTTGAAACTGAAGGTCCGTGAGTCTTGATACTAGTCTCTGTGGGGTGTCAAAAGCCTGGTCACTTAGCCGCAAGGTAGGGATGTGCCGAGAAGAAAGTCGCTACATGTGATGATCTCGCCTTCAAACTCATTATTCTTGGGTGGAACGTGAAGCATAGAAATATTGCAATTTTCTTAAAAAAGTTTGATCCATGGTTGAAATTCGAAATGGCACATTCACATACTGTATAAGTTCCACAAGTTACAAGTATGAGTACTATTAGCATCTTACCTTATATTTAACGGTGATTTCGTTTTTAAGCTTGGTTTGGGACAAGTGAAAAATCAGGGACGATGAATTTATCCTTTTTGGGCATTTTAGGATTAAAGTGCTTCTTATTCCGTGACCCTTAAAGTTATGAAAATAACGAAAGTCCATACATTCTAGTTAGTTGCATAAAAAGAAAAGTATAAAAAAAAAAATACAAAAATATGTATGGTAATAAGTATAAATAATTAAAAATGGTCAAAACGAGGCTTTTCAAAAGTAATGATTCTTTAATTCCCCTTGATTAACACATAGCTACTTTTCGAGGTAATTAGTCGAGGGGGATTGAGATTCTTGGTTTTCGAAAGTGTTTACTTATGGCATTGCGTGAGGATTCGACAAGAGTTTAGTATGGGGGATTTTGGTATGTGCTTAATTACACATACCCTTTTACCTAATTAAACGAGCTAAAATGACCTAAATGACCAAAAAACGGACATAAAATGCCAAATATATGTTTGCTTTGCTTTGTATACTGTGCAGGTAACGGATATTCACTAAAGGACAAAAACAAAGCCAAAACCGACAAAACCGAGCATGAGAATAGAAAGAGCGTGAAAAGTCAAAAAGTCAATGTCAAAAAGTCAAAGTCAAAGTCGAAGCCAAAGACGTGTTTAACTTAAATAAGCCAACCCGCACCCATTTAATAGGTCGGGTCAGCCCATAAAAGCCTTATCTATAAGCCTTATAGTTTAAAAAGCCCAAAGTCCAAAATCCATTTCCTAAATCCAAAACCCTTACACCTGGCCCAAACTATTAACCTAGGCCCAAACCCATTTAACCACCGTTAGCCCAACACCCTATAACCAATTACACAGTTAGTCCTTAAGGACTAACATTGCTAGTCCTTAGGGACTAACAAAATTAGCCCTTATAACTTTTAAACCTTTTCACCCTACGCCCTTTTTCCCTAACTCCCGTCAAAATTAAACGCATAGTATCCCAAATCCTAATTCCCGCCAATCCCTACTACTATTCATCTATCCCTCTCACCTCTCCCCTGCACCACGACAAACAATACACACACCCCTTAACCTAAACCCCACCCAAGATGAAACAAAGCCACCTTGGCAATCCCTTAGAATTTTATTGGACGAAGTTAATCAAGGGCTTTGATTGGTTTCAAAGAAGCACAAATGAAATTCAAAGGCTTGGATTGAATGGCTTGGGGAGCACTCTTAAGCCTCTCATAGAAGAAACACATCTAAGCCCCATGGATTTTCTATAAATAGATTAGGATTTCCTTTTGTAAAAGTATGTAGTTTAAGAGTAGTGTAGTCTTGTTTTTTTAAAAACTTATTTACAGCTTATTTGTTTTTACTTATTGTATTTTAAATTTCAAGCATTGTAATCTTTTATTGTTTAATGAAAATTTCTGTTTTTAATGTTTCATGTTAACCTGTTTTACTCTTATGCACTTTATGATAAAATTGGTTCCAAGTCATTTTTATAAGTTCTTAAAGCTTTTAAAACTCACTAATACTAAGTTAAGCATGTCAATAGCTTAACTGAGTTTTCTGTTTCATACACTCAAAACTTTGGTTTAAGCTTTTGGATGATAAGCCAGTCATGGAAGGGCTTATGGGTTAGGATTCAGCTTAGGCTTATGGATGCAGGTTATTTCATTTTCCTTAATATGCTTTCAAACTACTTAAATCTGTTTTGAGTTTTCATAAGTTTTCTAAAACTGTTATAAGCTTAATACGAATTTTCACTTTCTTAAGGGGTGTTTGGCACTAGCAGTATTAACATGAATTAATACTGCTTGGTGTCTTTTGACCTTTAAGTCAAATTTGAAAAGCTCAAATTAAGCCTATAAGTTAGTTTATTTAAGTTTTTAAAGTTTAAAAATTAAGTTGAAGGTTTATTGTAACAATGGTCTTAATCTGTGGCATTTTAAGTTTGATAATGTGGCCTATTTGTTTAAAATTTTGATTAGGTGCTTTTAGTGTGTTTTCATGCTTGTTCTTAGTTTTAAATGCAGTAGGAAATATTGGTCAAGTGTACTTTAGTCTTGTGGTTTAGGTTCTCAATCTGTCAAAGTGTTGAGTTTCAGTTTCAAAGTTTAAAAAGCCATTTTTCAATCTCAATTTTAGATTAGCTAATGTTAGTTTTAGGGTTTGAAATTTCTTGCACAAGTTCTTTGTAGTATAGGTTTTATCTGTTTAAGCTTATTTTGTATTTTAGTCTGCCTTTACTAGCTTATTTTAGGCCTGCAAAAAGCTTATTTGTCTTTTAAAGAAAACCAAAAAGAGTGCAACCTAGTAAAAGTAGCTTTTTCATTTGGCTTTTTCATGGCTTATATGTGTTTCAAACTGCTTATTCTTTGTTGATTCTTGAAGCTTATAGTATAAAGTTGCTTTTCATATAGGTCATTAAGCCATAAGGATAGGTTATGGCTTTTAAAAATTAGCTTAAAAGTAGCTTGTTAGCCTTTTTAAACTGTTTTTTATGCATTCTGTCTTAAAGCTTTTAAGTCCCTTTCAGCTTATTTTCTTTGCTTATTTTTGTTCATAGGTGCTTATTAGGTTTAGCTAAACATCTGTCTTAGCTTATTTGTCTTACTTGGGGCTTAATAAGTCTAAAATAAGCCAAACAGTTTAGCCTAATGTCACTTAGTAAAAAAAAGCCAATCTGTCACTTTTTGCTTATTTCCTAGCTTATTGTCAAGTTTTATAAAAAGTTTCTTTTTTAAACTTTGTTACTTTTGCTTATTTTATAACTTTTAAAAAAAGAGAAAAAAAATTGTTTTGTAAAAAAAAGAGGTCACAAAGGTCGAACCTGTGACCTCCCCTTTAACATACCAACACCTTAACACACACCTCCACTACCAACTGCCCTTGGGTCTTTTTCGTTTAATACTCCACATTACTTTCCATTTATACACTTTTTAGCCATTAAGCTTAACAGCTTATTATGCTTATTTCCTGCTTATTTCATTAGATTGTTTTGCTCTTTTTATTTTTCCTAGATTTAGCATTGTCCAAAGTACTTTTCATAATTTTTTCAAAATTTTCCAAATTAGTTTAGTATTTTTAATTAATTTTTTAGATTAAAACTGTTTTTAATTCATAATAAAGAAAATAAAAGTCAAAAAAATACATTTCCTTTTTCTAAAATTATTTTTAGTCATTTAGGATTTATAGAAAAATAAAAAACATTGTTAGGGTTAATTTTTGATAATTTAGGTTTTAAGTCGCGTTTTTAAGATTCTCGTTAACATTTTTAGGTCAAATTCTTAGTTGCTTTAATTACGAGCTTGCCTTTACTTGTTTGTGTATTTTTATTTGTAGAAATAGAATCCAATTCAAATCTTTGAAATTATTCAAACACGCGATCACGAACTTAACCTCGCTTTTCAATTCACACCTCGTCGAGATACAACTCGGGAAGGTTTTGAATTTTGCTTTGGCTAAAAGCAATTTTCCTTCTAGAAACCTTACGGAATACTTACTCTCTCTTTTTAATTGATATTTTTGTTTTGATTATATATATATATAGGTATATTAAGTTATATAAATATATATATATATAAGTATAATTAAGTAAGAATCAGATCCCATATTGACTAGATAATTTAATAATGAGGCAAGCAAGGTCCAAACCACCCGTACTACCAAAACTCAGGGTTACACGATAGTCAAAGAATATCTAATGAAACCATAATATAACAGGAAACAAACATCATAACAACAGTAATTACATAACTAGGCCGACACTTTAAGTGCTTAACCGCTCATGGTAACGGAAACACAACAAGAAATAAAAGTAATCATAGATTGAATGCTCAAAATTCTTACAGTATTCGTATTTCAATGATTAAATACAAAAAGTAAGTAAAGTGTGATCTCCCTTGGAATCCAGGTGGAATTCTTTGAAGGTTTGAAGCCTTTGTCGCTTCTCCAATTGGTTGTGGAGGAAGTGATCTCGGAATAGCTTGAATGAGGCCTCTATTTATAGGTATCGAACCTGTTATGGCGTAACTGATAAAGGTGTTACGTCGTAACCAGATATGGTGTTACGCCGTAACCTTCAAATAATGTCTAAAAGTACGTGATCTTCCTTCCATATTTTTGGATTTTCATGGTTACGACGTACCATGTAGGGTGTTACGCCGTAACATTCTTCAAATATTTACACTTTGAGTCCTTTTTCCCTTGTTTCTTGTCACTTTCTTGTATTTCTCCTGAAAACTACAAAATGATAGAAAATATCTAGTTTTCGAGTGTTAGTGAAACATTTGTAGGTAATATAGGGGGTATTTTGCCACCAAAAAGTATTAAATATTTGATGTTATCAAATATCCTCCCACTTGACTTCTGCTTGCCCTCAAGTAGAACTTGTTATA
>BQNB010034241.1:0-51749 GCA_026074375.1 Tanacetum coccineum
AAATGATATGATATGTCATAGAGGGGGTGTCGGAATGGAAAAAGAGGCAAGAGTTCTTTTGGAAGTTGTGTTGTTAGTTGCTTCATAGTATTATATATGGAGAAGTAGGAATTTGAGAGTTTTAAAAGCGAAGAACGAGAGCAGCTCAAAGGTGTTCCAGGACATACAAATTAAGACGTTCGAGTGGATTAATAGAAGATCCAAAAAGCATAAGTTTCCTTAGGAAAAATGGGTTGTGAGACTAGCTCTGTGGAAAACACCAGGTAATGTGTGATGTTGCTGCTCCTAATTAGCTTTCCTCTTTGGCGATATGCTTGTCTTATTTATCTTGTGGTGTAGGGCAACCTTGTTTCTTAGTGAGGGGTATTAGTGTTTGTGTTTGGTTTTGTCTTTTGGGAGGGTGTTTGTATAGCTTTGGTTGCCTCTTGGGGCATGTCCCAGAGGGTTCCTTCTTTGTTGTTGGTTTGTTTTGTTTGTTGGTTTTAATAAAGTGCCTTAAACAAAAACATATTCAATTAGTACTTTGAGTAAGATAAGTTGTCACCGAAAGGTTTAAGGGTTTGTGTTTCAATGATACCCCATGTTATGTAAGAAACTCCCCAACCTAACCAAATGATTTCGGGTTCAGGTCTTGCTTGAGAAATGTGAGATAATTTATAGTATAAATATTACGAGATGGTTAAAAATTACCGTTCTAATATATATATATATACATCTCTACATTATATAAGAGGATGCATGCGACATATTAATTCCATATGGCATCCCATAAAACCATGTCATCATGCAAGCCATGTCATCTTTTTTGCATAATATGCCACATCATAATGCCACTAATCATCCCATAAGCCATGTCATTATATTTTTTCGAAATTCCATATTTTTTTCTAAAATTTAGTCCATTGCAAGATTCGAACCCTGGGTTCTACTATCACAAACAAGCACCTCAACCCGTGGATCACTCCACAAGTTGTGATTAATAATTAAAATCAAATATGTAATGCTTTAAAAAAATCTCTTTTGAGATAAATTTGGAAAATCATGTTTAAATATAGTAATATGTAAATTCATTTAATGTGTATTTAATGTATTTTCTGATTAATTAGAAAAGTTTGTGTTTATTAAATACACCTTAACCTTTACCCTGTGGGCAAAGATTATCAAATCCCTTTTTTTATTTGTACTCCTTATAAAGGAAAAACCAACTAATCCTGAAAAGTTGAAACCTTGAAACTTGAAAATTTGAAAATCTATTTTAAGAAAACATTGAAGGCTGTAACAAATTTGACATTTTCAAGTGGTACGTTTGAATGCATTAAATGACCATATTTAATTTGGTCATGTAACTAGTAATTCATTATGAAGGCTAATTATGAAAGAGATTAATGGGCCCATAAATCACTCAATAATTTTTCAATGAGTAGGGTTTGAGTAAATCTCGGATCACAATTGCATGAAAAACACACACAGACATAAACACTTAGAAGCAAAATAAACTAAGAAACACACCATCTTCGCATAACTAACTTCTTTTCCGATGACGTCTGCGAACAACAGATACGACGGTGGGGCCGGTGGAAAGTTGAGGAAGAAGGTTTTGAGGAAAACAACACCATATGATCAACCAATTACAAACCCTAACCCTAAGAATACCTCTAAATCTAGCTTTTTTTAGGCTCATTTACGATGTTACATGCGCCTTTTAATTTGACTTACATATAGTGCATGTTTTGTCATGCTATGACTTCTATATTTATGATTTGTATGTCCCTGACAAAAGTTTTTCTCATGACGAGGGACTAATGAAGAACAAAGGAATTTAGGTTACATTTTTTCTGCTACTGAGATATCAGATATTGAGACTATGCTGAAAAAAAAAGACTTTTACCAGGTTGTTATATATTGATGTGATCAGTGTTGTTACAAGTGTTACTGTTTTGGATAAACAATTAACAAATTTTCATACTTTATCATTTTATCGTTGACAAGTGTTCTCTTACTGATATTATTTACCACTTAGAGATATGAAATTGAGCGTTTGACGACTTACAGATATGAAATTGATGAAGGGGATAAAGCGAATATTTCCAAGAATTCTCTTGTGTTAAGGCTTAAAGCGTCGAAAAGTAGCCCTTTGAACAAGTATGCAGAGGAGAGGAAGAACTTGCATGCTGTTATATCAATTCCAAGAGTGAGTTTTATTCTTGTATTGCGTGTGTATACTCGTATGTTTATTTATGACTTCATAAAAAAAGGTTTATGAATTGTACTACTATTCATCGGGTACAAACCCTTTATCCAAAAAAATTGTACTCATACTTGTAAATGACTTCTTAGGCCTTCCAAGAGGATGTTGCCTCACTTGTTGAGCTTGCAAAGGCTAGATCTCGCGGCAGAACAACAATGTACAGAATGGCACGCTCACCTTATTATAGAGGGCCTTCACTACAGTGATCAACCCTTTCCCCAGCAACATTCTGACACCTTCGCCAGCGACATGTCGCTGGGGAAACATTGATGGGGTAAGCTCGATGACAAAACGTTCCCCAGCGACAATCCCCAGCGAAAAGTGGGCCCCACGTATTTTTTGGTCAAGGAATTGGTGCCACGGTGGCACTATAATCCCCAGCGACATGTCGCTGGGGAAACTTCTGACTAAAACAAAATATTTTAAGGTAATGATAAAATCTTAAGTTAATTGCACATTTTCCCCAGCGACATGTCGCTGGGGAAAAGTCCTTTGTGTTTGACTTTCCAACACTTTTCACCTCGGTTGTTTTGTCTTTTAGCGGGAGTTTCCCCAGCGACATGTCACTGGGGTAACTTTGATATTCGTTGACTTGTCAACGCTTGCACCATGACTATTTTGTCGTTTACTGTCCCCTTTCCCCAGCGACATGTCGCTAGGGAAAAGCCTGCATATTTTTTTTATATGCTGCCTGCACAGCAGGCATTTCCAGATTTTTTTCGAAAAAAATCTACCATTTTTTCCGGAAAAAATCTACCAAAACCTGTATACACTCACCACAATTTGTACCAAAACACAAATACAAAGTAAACGCATCTCGCAATACAAAATACACCACAACTTGTACCAAAACCAAAATCTAATATAGCGAAATCGTCCAAAAGCCGAATATGTGCACATGATAGTTTAGGGAAACAAGCGTTTAAATGTAGCATACTAGGGAAACAAGTCAATAGTCCACATGATAAACATAAAGAAATAATGTACCATACTAATGAACATATAACACAACTAACTCGTGTCATCGCCACCATCCTCACGCCCCGTATCATCACTATCCTCCCCGCTCTCACTATCACGCGCGCGACTCCTGGTGGCACCACCTGAATCATACCGAGCAAAAGCATCCACGAACCTGTCGTCGCTTCTCATCAAGCTCATCATGAAATCGACATCCCTGCTTCTGTCAACGGGTGCGGTATAGCTCAGCCTAGAGCGGACGTATCCTGGCATTACCGGACCCACGCCAGGAATGTGGCCGCGAAGCTTTCCGCCTCGGACCATCGCGTTGATTTCTGCAGTGGTGTGCTCACCCGTCGCCTCGAGCTCCCTCATCCTATCCTATGTAGTGACAATAACACAAGATAGTAAATATATTAGTCGGGTTGCTACATTATTAATCGATGATTCATTAAAGTATGGTTTGAAAGAATACTTACATACATCCGGAGAGCCTCAGGATCTTGGAATACACCGTTAACGGTGTGGAGACGATAGAACGTGTCGATCTCTGATGGTTCCTCTTGGGTTGCCGACGTCATTTTCTGTACATACACACGCATATAAGATCAATCTAATTAAAAACGACAAATCTTAACACACCAAAATGTATAATCAGATATATATATGTATGTAAAATCAATAATAATAATAATAATTACCATCAGATGTCGAGTGAGAGGGATCGACCGAGATCCATGGCGTGATACCACTGTGCTCTTGGACCGATTCAGCCTATTTGTTTCGGCTCGCTGGGCGTTGGCAGGGTCATTCCAGAAGTTGATGTATTTCTCCCACTCATCATCCGTGTACTCATCGGGTTTGCCCCGCCTGATCCGATCCAAATCATAAGCTCCAGTCTCGGGGTCTCTGATCCAATGCTCCCTCTTCAAGGTTGCCTTGTTGGTGTTATATGATTTTCCAAACTGAGCCTGAATGTATCCTTCGATTCTAGGCCATCGCTCGGATCTCATATGCGGCTCGAGGTTATACGTAGACTGCAATCATATACAACACATTGAAAACAGAGTTAGAAATATAATTTATATATTTATTTAAATTTGTTTATTTATTTATATGATATAAATAAATAAACGAATTTAGATAAATATACACAATTAAATAAATGAACACGATAATTAAATAAACATAAAAGGATAACTGACCCCAAGAGTGGCCATCAGCCTCGCCTTGTCCCCCGCGGGGACCTTCTGCCAGGAAGGGTGATACAAAGGTATACTCCTAATCATCTCCCCGAAGTAGTTTCCCCACTGAGTCGAGTAGGGGCCGGTAGGGACAACCGTGTTATCAGCACGGTCTTCGAACCCGATCTCGATGGGCCGGCCTTTATTAGCGGCCACCGCATCCTTTAATACTTGGTTCCGGGTCCTTTCCCGGGTCTTCCTGCCGGCTTTCACGCCGCCCAAATTGGGCTTTCGCTTTCCTTTTCCTGCAAAATCAAGTGAGTGATAAAGTCATAAAAGTTCAAGGCAAGCAAGTTCAATATATGTATCAAATTTATGCTTGTATTACAATAATCCAGAAATTCTTACCTCGGTTGATGAAGCAACCCGCGCAACCGAATGATGTAGGAGGTGGACGTGAAGGATCCTCACCACCACCGTCCCCGCCATGTGCTCGTGCAACATCAGCCATCTGTACAAGTACAATTAGCATAACATGTAGAAATTCATGAACAAAATAATACAAGCATGCACAAATCCAAATATCCAAATAAATTTACACATTTAAACAATCCACAACAATTTCATTCATTCATTCATTCATTCAAATATATAAGTGTATTTTGCAAGTTACAACACATTCGTAGGAGTAAAGGAGAAACACTGTCGAAATCATCTCAAATAGTAAACCAATTATACGCATTCATATCCTAAATGAGACAAAACATTAAAAAAGCAGTCCCAAAACTGGGGACTTTCCGAAATTAATTTCTAATAAATTAATTTCGGACGGGTTTTCTATAGGATGATCAAATTCAGACGGGGATTTTCCGAATTTAATCTCTAAAATCCTAAAACAATCATAAAGGATAAAAAAAAAGTTTTTACAATCCCCAACGTTATTAAACCCGCTGCCCCGCCAACAAAAATTATGGTTAAACAAAAATTAATAAGTTTTTACAATCCCCAACGACATGTCGCTGGGGATACCTAAAGGATAAAAAAAAGCACACCTTATTAAACCCGCTGCCCCGCCAAAAACCCCGCTGCCCCGCCAAAATCCGCCAACAGCCCCGCCAAAAACCCCGCTGCCCCGCCAAAAAAAAATCCCCGCTGTCGTCACGCTACTCCACAAATACCAAGAATTAATATTTTAGAGGATTAAGAGAAAAAGAATTAAACTTTTAGATGAGGGGTGCTCGTGTGTGGTGGGTTATGCCGTGGTGGTGGTGATGGTAGCGATGAGTGGTGTGGTGGTGGTGATGGTGGCGATGAGTGGTGTGTGGTGGTGGTTTTTTTGATGATAAAATCGTCAAAGAGATGTTTTTTTTGTGTTTTAATCGGTTTTGGTCGTCTGTGAGAAAAGCAGACCTGTTTATGATAAGGTTTTTTCCCCAGCGACAATCCCCAGCGACATGTCGCTGGGGAAACGATTAATAACTTTGACTTTGTCAACGACAATCCCCAGCGACAATCCCCAGCGACATGTCGCTGGGGAAACTTTTCATTTTGTCGTTTTGCGAAAATGGCGCGTTATTGAAAAATTATGGAGGGCTAAACGAAAACTTTCCCCATCGATTGAAATATTATCCCCAGCGACATGTCGCTGGGGAAAGGGTTATCTTATTAAAAATTATGTTAAATTTAATCATTATAAATGTATAATACTAATAAGTTTTTTATAAATATTAATCTTATCAAATAATAACTAATTTTTTTATTATTGTTTAGATAATGATATGGTTTCTCGGTTCATTCGGATCGAGTCATCCCCCGTTCAGTCGGTTTGGTTTTCTCGGTTCACCGTACGAGTTAGGGTTACACATTAAAGGTTCAACGTATAAGGTAGGGTTACACATTAGAGGTTCAATGTATGAGCTAGGGTTACACATTAGAGGTTCAATGTATGAGTTAGGGTTACACATTAGAGGTTCAATGTATGAGTTAGGGTTACACATTAAAGGTTCAAGTATGAAGCTAAAGGTTACACCATTAAGGTTTAAAGTATGAGTTAGGTTACAATTAGAGGTTTAATGTTGAAGCTAGGTTACACTATTAGAGGTATCAACGTCTAAGGTAGGTGTGTTTACACATTAGAGGTTCAATGAATGCGTTAGGGTTACACACTACAAGGTTCAATGGGTAGATGTACTAGTCTGAATGATTAGAATACAAAACAACAGAAGTGAAACATGGATCACTAAGATCCAACTTCAATATTAATCTCACGATGTGATGTTTGAACCCAACTCATGACTTTGAACCTTACAATTTTGAACCAGTAACTCGTATGGTGAACCTATATGTTGAACCGAAACGCCTAAACCTCTGCTCATAAAACGTTAAACCTATAATAATGTGAAATCCTAGCCATACAAAGAACCTATATTGTGTAACCCTAACTCATACATTGAACCTATAATGTTGAACCCTAACATTATAGGTTCAATGTATGAGTTAGGGTTACACATTAAAGGTTCAATGTATGACTAGTTGATTGATTAGAAGCTAACACGCATATTTCCATATTTCAAAGCCCATCTTATGATAAGAAACAACATCATCATGAGATAATATTGAAGTTGGATCCTAGTGATCATGTTTCGACTTCTGTTATGATTCGTAACATACCCAATGGTACGCATCCCCTTTGTTGTCAAACATGACATAGACCCGTCTCTTGGTGGGTCGAACCACACCGGCAAATACTCTTTCGATGGGCTACATAATCTTCAACATTGTAGGTTCAATGTATGAGTTAGGGTTCAACATTGTAGGTTCAACGTATTTAATGATGAAAATAATTAAATGCAATTTAAGCAAGAGACGTATGAGCATTATAGGTTCAACAAGTGGTCCGTACACTTTCCGGTAGCAACTGGACCAAGAAACCGTGTTGTACCTAATCGTAAACCTAAGGACAAACCACGTTTTAACGAGGGTGCAAAAAGGTTGTTTATTAAGAAACAACATCATCGTGAGATAATATTGAAGTTGGATCCTAGTATACATGTTATCAGACTTCTGTGTTATGATTCGTAACATACCCAATGGTACGCATCCCCTTTGTTGTCAAACATGACATAGACCCGTCTCTTGGTGGGTCGAACCACACCGGCAAATACTCTTTCGATGGGCTACATAATCTTCAACATTGTAGGTTCAATGTATGAGTTAGGGTTCAACATTGTAGGTTCAACGTATGAGCTAGGTTTAATGATGAAAATAATTAAATGCAATGTAAGCAAGAGACGTATGAGCATTATAGGTTCAACAAGTGGTCCGTACACTTTCCGGTAGCAACTGGACCAAGAAACCGTGTTGTACCTAATCGTAAACCTAAGGACAAACCACGTTTTAACGAGGGTGCAAAAAGGTTGTTTATTAAGAAACAACATCATCGTGAGATAATATTGAAGTTGGATCCTAGTGATCATGTTTCGACTTCTGTTATGATTCGTAACATACCCAATGGTACGCATCCCCTTTGTTGTCAAACATGACATAGACCCGTCTCTTGGTGGGTCGAACCACACCGGCAAATACTCTTTCGATGGGCTACATAATCTTCAACATTGTAGGTTCAATGTATGAGTTAGGGTTCAACATTGTAGGTTCAACGTATGAGCTAGGTTTAATGATGAAAATAATTAAATGCAATGTAAGCAAGAGACGTATGAGCATTATAGGTTCAACAAGTGGTCCGTACACTTTCCGGTAGCAACTGGACCAAGAAACCGTGTTGTACCTAATCGTAAACCTAAGGACAAACCACGTTTTAACGAGGGTGCAAAAAGGTTGTTTATTAAGAAACAACATCATCGTGAGATAATATTGAAGTTGGATCCTAGTGATCATGTTTCGACTTCTGTTATGATTCGTAACATACCCAATGGTACGCATCCCCTTTGTTGTCAAACATGACATAGACCCGTCTCTTGGTGGGTCGAACCACACCGGCAAATACTCTTTCGATGGGCTACATAATCTTCAACATTGTAGGTTCAATGTATGAGTTAGGGTTCAACATTGTAGGTTCAACGTATGAGCTAGGTTTAATGATGAAAATAATTAAATGCAATGTAAGCAAGAGACGTATGAGCATTATAGGTTCAACAAGTGGTCCGTACACTTTCCGGTAGCAACTGGACCAAGAAACCGTGTTGTACCTAATCGTAAACCTAAGGACAAACCACGTTTTAACGAGGGTGCAAAAAGGTTGTTTATTAAGAAACAACATCATCGTGAGATAATATTGAAGTTGGATCCTAGTGATCATGTTTCGACTTCGGTTATGATTCGTAACATACCCAATGGTACGCATCCCCTTTGTTGTCAAACATGACATAGACCCGTCTCTTGGTGGGTCGAACTTCGGTTATGATTCCGTGTATTGTGATTACATATAGCGGTAGCTAGGAGTAAAATTCAGTTAACTTTGAAGTAAATTTAGTTAGTATGTGGAATATTGGACCGAAAATAGCCTAAAAAACGTAGTTTGTTTAAAAGTCAAACTCATATCCCCAGCGACATGTCGCTGGGGAAACTAAGCCCAAACCCGAAAATATGTTAACTTATAAACGGGCCAGCCTAATAAATAAGCCTGTTAATTTTCCCCAGCGAAATGTCGCTGGGGAAACTTGGTACAGTTTAAACGCTACAACAATTATGGACTAATTACGCACTTAACACTGAACAAAAGTATCCCCAGCGACATGTCGCTGGGGAAACACTGGCGGGATAATTTCCCGCTTAGATTTTCGCTGAAATTATTTATTAAATTTCATGAAAATATTCCCCAGCGACATGTCGCTGGGGAAAATGTTTGATAACATTTGACTAAAGATTCAACGAGAAAAAATGCCACGTCGGAGTATTTTGTCGTTTAGCGACTTTTCCCCAGCGACATATGTCGCTGGGAAAAAGCGCGCTGGGGAAAGGGGCTTTTGTTGTAGTACAGTTACTAAGTTAGTTATTCGATTCCACAATACTTACCTAGAAGGTAGTCCCTGCCAGCCTCGAATCGACGCATCTATGGGGCAAAACCCCACAGATTCCCACCTTGAAGGAAAACCCCTACGGAGAGACTCGAACTTAAGACCTCTCGCATGTGGTAACAACCTCCCCAAGAACACCCTTGGTGGCCAACTGAGGTAGCCCGGTTGGTTATAAATTTACAATGATTCGTGTAATAGTTGACTGCTATAAACATCGTAATTCCTTGCATGATACTAAAAGGATTATCTCATTAGTTGAAAAATAAATAAGTCAACTTATAGTATACAAAATTGAACAAAATCAATTACCTTTCTGTCATTATAACCCGATTCACATTTAAGATTACATTAGACCAAATACAATACAAACACTTCGACAGATCTTAATCACACAAAGGTAACAAAATTCAAGAACTCACTAATATAAAACGAAACTTTCCTTCGGTAGCAATGGACCAAGAAAACTCCCTGTTGTACTTATCGATAAACATAAGGGACATAACCACGTTTTATCGAAGGTGCAAAAAATGTTGTTATTAGAAACAACATCATCGTGAGATAATATTGAAGTTGGATCCTAGTGATAGGTTTCGAACTTCTTTTGATTGTTTAGCTAACATACCCAATGGTAGCATCCCTTTGTTGTCAAAACATTGACATAGAACCCGTCTATTGGTGGGTCGTCACACGGAAATACTTCTTATCGGATGGACTACATAATCTTCAACATTGTAGGTTCATGTATGAGTTAGGGTTCAACATTGTAGGTTCAAACGTATGAGCTAGGTTTGAATTGATGAAAATTTATTAAATGCAATGTAAGCAATGAAGCGTTTTATATGTGCATTATAGGTTCACAAGTATGGTCCGTACCACTTTTCGGTAGCAATGTACCAGAACATGTTTGTACCTAATCGTAAACTAAGGACAAATACCACGTTTTAACGAGTGGTGCAAAAAGGTTGTTTATAAGAAACAACATCATCTGTGAGATTATTGAGTTGGATCCTGTGATCTGTTTCGACTTCTGTTATGATTCGTAAATACCCAATGGTACGCATCCCCTGTGTGTCAACAAATTGAATAGACCGTCTCTTGGTGGGTCGAACCACACGGCACAAATACTCTTTTCGATGGGCTACATAATCTTCAACATTATGTAGGTTCAATGTATGAGTTAGGGTTCAACATTGTAGGTTCAACGTATGAGCTAGGTTTAATGATGAAAATAATTAATGCAATGATAAGAAGAGGACGGATATGAGCATTATAGGTTCAACAAGTGGTTCCGTACACTTTCTTGGGTAGCAACTGGACCAAAGAAAAAACCGTGTTGTACCTAATCGTAAACTAAGGACAAGCACGTTTTAACGTGGGTATGCAAAAAGGTGTGTATAAGAAAACAACATCATCGTGAAGTATAATATGAAGTTGGATCCCTAGTGATTAGTATCGAAATTCTGTTATGATTCGTTAACATACCCAATGGTACGAATCCCTTTTGTGTCAAACATGACATAGGACCGTCTCTTGGTGGGTCGAACCACACGACAAATACTCTTTCGTGGAGCACATAATCTTCAACATTGTAGGGTTAAATGTATGTGTTAGGGTTGCATATTGTAGGTTCACCGTCATGAGCTAGGTTTAAATGATGAAATATTAAATGCAATTAAGCAAGAGACGTTTATGTAGCATTATAGGTTCAACAATGGTCCGTTATACTTTCGGGTAGAACTGGACCAAAGAAAAACCGTTTTGTTGTACCTACGTAACCTATGGGAAAACAGTTTTTTAACGAAGGTGCAAATAAGGTTTGTTTATAAGAAACAACATCATCGTGAGATAATATTGAAGTTGGATCTTGTGATCATGTTTTCGACTTCTGTTATGATTCGTAACATACCAATGGTAGCATTCCCTTTGTTGTCAAACCATGACATAGCCGTCCTCTTGGTGGGTCGAACCTTCGGGTTATGATTCCGTGTATTGTGATTACATATAGCAGGTAGCTAGGAGTAAAAATTCAGTTAAACTTTGAAGTAAATTTTAGTTAGTTGTGGAATAATTGGACCGAAAATTGCCTAAAAAAAACGGTTAGTTGTTTAAAAGTAAACTCATATCCCAGCGGACATGTGCTGGGGGGAAACTAAGCCCAAACCCGAAGATAAGAATATATGTTACTTATAAACTTAAAATCAAAATACACGGGTTCAGCCTAATAAATAAGCCTGTTATTTTCCCCAGCGAAATGATCGTGGGGGGAGGCGGGAAACTTGTAAAGTTTATAAAGCTATCAAACAATTATTGGGACTAATTACGCACTGTAACACTGAACAAAAGTATCCCAGCGACATTCGCTGGGGGAAACACCTCGGCGGGAGAATTTCACGTTAGATTTTCGCTGAAATAATTTATTAAAATTTCATGAAAATATTTCCCCAGTGAACTCGTCGCTGGGGAAAACGTTTGATAAACATATGACTAAAGATTTCAACGAGAAAAAATGCACGCTCGAGTATTTTTGTCGTGTTTTAGCTACTTTTCCCCAGCTGACATATGTCGCTAGGGAAAAAGCGCTGCTGGGGAAGGGGTTTTGTTGTAGTGTAATTGCGGGACTTCCATTGAACAAATTTATTGATCTAATAAAGGGCTTGCACGTTGCAATTAACCAACAGATGGTTTTAGTAGAGTTTACAGGTTAACATTCGATTAACACTTGTGAAGAGTTCTTTTCAGCATTGGGTGATTTGGAATGCTTAGATATGAGATGGTTTTTGCAGCTCAAAGGTTCTCGCTGGAGGATATCTTCATTTAAGTTCAACAACTTTCTTTTAGTTCGTTGAATAGTAGGTGTAGCGAATTTTCTCTTTATTGGTGTTTATGGTTATCTTGTCCTATGGAGGCGTGTTATTTTCCAGTTAATGACCTCATGTAACTTGTAAATATCTTATTTTTTGCTCTTTGTTAGAGAGCAGGTCGTGTTTCTCACCATTTTCAAAACCAAATCATAACTGAAGTCTGTGAAGGGACTCTTAGATACTTACATGTTCAAACAACGATAGCAATATAAGCTAATTTCTGAATGCATTTATCATTAATGATTGTCACGGGCTATAGTTTATGACTTAACTACAAGTATGACTTATTACTTTATGCCTTAGAAGTACCAAATCAGCGTTAGGAAAGGAATTATAAATCTTGGTTGAAAGTTTGTAAGATTAGTTATAATGATATGATACAATGTATTTACTTTTACAGATTTTTAAATTTTTATTTTTCTAGATACTTCGACGCCCTAGATACAAAACTCTTATAAGCTCAATATCGATGTCCCAAATCTATTTCTTTGTTTTTTTCTTTTTGTAATATCTGAATCGCTCCTGTAATAATAATATGGAACTCTATGTTACCTTGAAAAGCTAGGTGTTATGCAAGGATCTACTAGACGGCAATATTTTTACTTTCTGGAACGCTAAAACTTTCTAACGGCCTAACAAGAAGCTAGGAAAAGAGTTTACAAAATGACAGAGAGGGCATTGCGAGGGTGTGAAACCCACTCGGGCCAATCACAAAATTCGCTACGCGCCTAACAGAAGTTGGTAGGAAAGGAGGCAGGTTGAGATGATATGCAAAATAGATCACTTTATTTAGGCTTGATAGATGTATGTATTGAATTTTCCACCATCTAAGGACTTGGGACCAAGTATAGATGGTTGGATTCAAGAAATAAAAGGCTATATCTAGTGATGTTATCACAATCTTGAGAGTTTAATTATGACTCGTCTAGTCGTTAAGGAGGTATCAAGCCTAATAAACCAATAATCAACGTGAGCTTTAATAAGTTGTACATGTTTTTTAGATGCTATAGCATTAAGAACCAACTATCATTAAGAAAAAGCATTAAGCACCAACTAGTTAGAGCCTATAGAAAGAAAGAAAATAGCACTGCTAAAGTTCAATACAAGCCAATATAAGATCACATATACTTTTTGGGTAAAGAATTTTAACCCTGGTAAATTTAATACTCCAAAAAACAAAGGATGTGAGAGTGAAATAAGATTTCAGTGTCTTCTTCAAAAGTATCTTAAAGACTTATAGAATTAGTGATATGGTTGGAAACAAACATGGTCTCTATAGTTCCGTGCGATCCAAGTAGCGGTATGGATCACAACATCATTTTCTATATCTGATGTTTTATTGAGGTTTACTAAATAGCTCCACGCAAGCATGTTTACAAGATCTTTAGGGTAGTCGATTATCATCAACAAATTTTTAATCATGATTGACAAGTTAGTTGAAATTGAGAAATAAACAAATAAATGTTGTGATGCTTCTATGCATTGTTACTACTTGAAGATATAGTTAAATGGAGATCAATACAACAAATCAAGATTTCGTTTGCTCTGAAAGTGTCGAGTTAAATGGTCGTCTTGAGATGCTAGAATGAACCATCTAAATGGTTTCGCTTAAACAATAACATAATGCGTTGGAGCTGTTAAGTTCACAAGACCACTAATTAGGATAGGCAATCGAAAAAAACTAAATGACCCACCAATTCCATATATTGGTGAATTTCATGGATATCACTAGTGGGCCTCTTCCAACTCCACAAGAACTAGATGAAACGGTCTTTCCTACCTTATGAGCGATGAATTTCCAGTTACATAATTTCTCATGTTAGCACCTACAGAAAGGCCAAGATACGATTAAGGGAGACACAAGCTTGACAAGCTAGGATTCAAGAAAAAGTGATTTATCTTCGTATCAGTAGAACTCACACCAAATAATTTACAGATAGGAAATCCAAAGATTATCACTCAAAAGATACGGTTTTACCATTTTCTATTATAACTGCAATCAATTAGAATTTGCTGAATGTTGAGAGATGTTTAGTTTCTGTCCCCTCTATAAAAATGAGAGTGGACCTAACACTCTTAGCCTTTGTTGAGGGCCTTTTACTTAACCCTCAACCATTGGTAGAACTTGCTTTGTCCTCGTCCTCAGCTAGGAATTGCCTGCCTCACTGATTAAGGTCGACCAGTTCATGTGTGAAATATCATGATCGGGTTGACTAGGCCACATCATGAGTGAATAAGAAATTGAAAATGTACATAGCAGTTCCGGCTGAAATACTTGGAATAATTCTACCACTTCTATTAGGAGTAGCCTTTTTAGTGCTAGCCAGCTAAGCTACCTGAACCACTTTCTTAAAATCTGTTTTATTCATCAAATAGTGCCCTACCTTATCTCTTGACTAGTAAAAATACCTTGTACAAAAAAATAGAATATATATAATAGGCTTTTTTTGCTTCGTTGTCAAGCTTTGATGCAGCTCTTTCAAGTGCCGCCTAATATCCCAACATGCTCAAGAATCGAGAGCACATAAGAGCGGAACCTAGATATAAAGCAAAGCACCGGCCCTGGTCGCTGATACAGTTACCATGCTTACCAGCTCTTACCATTGCTGCCTATAGATATAGATGGGAGGTAGGCGGGGCTAGCTTGCTCTCCTTCCCCTAGGCTACCTGCACATCTTCTTCTATATGCAATAATTTGGATATCAAATGCGTGGTCGTAAGAAGAAATAGTTTACTTGAAATTATTGATTTTTTTATAAGTAGTCACTTTGTATGCCTTCCTTTAAGGAAGTTGTTTGCCTATGTAACGGGCGGTGATGTGAAATTCACCCTCTTTTGTACTTAATTGTTTTTTGGAGTAATAAAATTTACCAGGGAAACCCTTTATAAAAAAACACATGCACATCTTATGTGAGAATAAAAGAAAGTGAGCGGCTCTTCGCTTAGTAGACGGCCCTTGCTCTTGCCTAGTTCTAGGCTTGGATGAAAGAGCTCATTCATACATAGGCTTAGACGAAAGAGCTCATTCATAGATTCCATGTTTCTAGCATTTCATGTCTTTTCCACGATTTCTTATGGGCGCAGGCATCTTAGGTTATTCAGTCATATGGTACTTCATTATCCGCATATGGACTTTTTTCCTAGGTGCTCATTTTGTTTGGGATTTTAGTTTCATGTTTTTATTTAGTGGACGTGGTTATTGGCAAGAACTTGTTGTTGCCATCTTTTTCATTATATGCCATTTTGACCCCTTAGAGTATACGTTTAGAATTACAATCTTGCATCAACTCATGGAGAGCTTCCATCAATGTGATGAATATAGATAGTGTTTTATAAAGGATTCTCATCGTACAACCCTTTTTAAATTTTGTACTCTTTGGTTGTGAGCCATTTATTAGAACCCGATATAGGTTGAATCAAGACAACCTTAAATGTAACGTCTCCAATCAAAACTAAAACTCATTTGTTCCAGGGTGATATTGAGTAACTTTTAATCAAGAGAGTCAGGTGGCTCTTCATTGGAAGCCTAGGAGATAATTTTTTTACTTTTAGTTAACCATGAATTATTTTTCTCTCTTTATAGTAAGACTTCTAGACTTCACTCATAATCGAGTGAATGACTTGGAAAAAGTCTATTACTAAGGGGGTGTTTGTTTCGGCTTATGAAACATAAGCCCATTTGGGCTTATATTTCATAAGCCCGAATTTTATGGCTTATTTTGAGACTTAAAGGTTTATATAAGTTTATTATATCATAATAAATTTATATAAGCCTCCAAGTCTTAAAATAAGCCAGAAAATTAGGGCTTATAAAATATAAGTCAAAAAATCAAATTTGATTTCGGCTTATATTTCATAAGCCTGACTTATTTTGAGACTTATGTGCTTATATAATTTTATCATATCATAATAAACTTATATAAGCCACAAGTTTCAAAATAAGCCGAAAAATCATAAGCCCAAATGATCTTGTGTTTCATAAGCCGAAACAAACACCCCCTAAGGAATTTGAAAATATAGGAGTTACAATCTCCAAAAGAATGCATTGGTTTCAAGTCTTTTAAGTATATCGATGAAATAATTACATAATAAGTCCCAATATAATAAATGAATCTAAAGATACACTTATTGTGTCTTAGTGCTTTATCGCAGTCATAGTGCCAAACAATATCTTTTTTTTAGTAAAGAGTTTCTCCATTAAATTTTATTACGCCAAAAAAAATTTAAAAACAATGAATGAGGGTGAGTTTCACATCTTCGCCCGTTACATGGGCAAAATTTCTTCCTTACAAAATATTGTTAACCTTGATACTCCCTCCGTTTTAAAATTATTGTTCCCCGACAAAAAACACACAGTTTAATAAAAGTGCATTTATTACTGTTTTCTCTCTCTTACTTTTTGATAAAATGACAGTTTTACCATTAGCTAATTAATTAAACTCTTCTTTAAAGTTTGTAATAATAATTTCAAACATGAGTAATATAGTAAACTTAATCAAACTTCCTTATTTATTTTTAGTAGTGAACATTTAAATTAGAACATTTTTAAAAAAAAAACATGGACAATAAAAATAAGACGGATGGAGTAAAAGAACATGGTGCATTAAGAGAGGGAGATGCCAAAATCGGATAAGGTTTTGAATAAATTTCATTTGAATAGAGGTTCAACTTTAAGCTAGTAAAAGTTGAAGATATCATAGATTACGAATGGGGGGATCTGATACCGAAGTACTGCTGACGTCAGTGACATTTATGTGAGGTTGTGTGTATTTGTTTTAGTACATAAAAAAACATTGGAATATTCATATTCCCCATTTAATCTTTTTCTTTTACATGAGATACCAACTTTTCATGTGTTCAATATCTTTAATTTTATTCTTAAGAGATAATAAAAAAAAATATTGATTGTCTATTCCATAATTTGTTGGCTTTGATTCCAAGGTGATTCAACTTCACCATCAATTCTCAAACAGAGTTCTTAAACTTGAATAACACTTTGTTTTTCCACACTCGTAACAAAAGAGAAATGTGTGGTGAAATTTTCTTGGCCAAACGGTAAATATAGTGGCGAATATAGGAGGAATAAGCTCTTGAAAAAAAAAGGTCCACATAAGTTGGACCATGACTGAGAAACTCTAATTGTCAAATCTTTGTTTAAAAGCAAAAAACTAAAGAACTTGATTGGAGGTGGCCCGAAATCCATGGTTTGTGTTGTCACTATTAAGATACTGACAAGTTGCACTACAAGAATAAGGTGAATGGACAACGAACCCTATGATGAGGACAACTATGTCCTCGCTAAAGATTGCTAAACGACAAAAAAACACACACGATTTCCAGACTTTGTCTAAGCCACGGGATGAAGAAAGTTTGAACAAACTCTTTGACTGAGAAAATGTGTGGGTCCCATTTGTCGTCGGTAAAGGTTGAAATGCGTCATCATTAAAGAAATTAGCGATGAGGCTTCAGTGAGGATCTATTGGCGAGGATCTGTCGTGACCTAAGACTTTTAGCGAGGACATGTCCTCTCCAAAAGTCACAAAATGTACTCTCCAAAAGGGCTGAATATTGTTGTGCTATCTTGATCATCAATTATTTTTTTTATCTTTATTCGATTTACATCAAATAACACTTGCTGGTTGAAGTTCAATGATGTGAAGCGGGTTTTGTTTCTTAGTGACAACTTTGATAAGAGAGGAGTTGCAATATCTTAAAATGAACGCACTCATTCCAAATCTTTTAACTATATCGATAAAATCATAACCTATTCAGTCTCAATATTAATAATGAATCTAAAAGTACACCAATTGTGACTTGGAGCATTACCCACACCACAATTCTAAAGAGTATCTTTAATCTCGATAGAAGAAAATTGTGCTACAAGAAGGGACATGCCAAAATCATTTAAGGTTTTGAGTAAGTCTTGTGAAATAGAGGTTCAAATTTAAGCTAGTAAAAACTGAAGATATAATAAATTATGAAGGGCGATACGATACCCAAGTATTTTTGATGTCATGCCATTTATGGCAAGGTTTGCATATTTGTTTTTAAGCATGCCATGAAAAGACTTGGAGTAATCATATTGTCCATTAATCTTTTCCTTTTGCATGAGATTCGGACATGTGATGTGTTCAATATCTTTGATTTGCTTCTTTACAGAGAGTCAAATAACAATATTTGTTTGTCTAATCCCTAATGGTTTGCCTTTGATGTCAAGGAAATTCTGTTGGAAAATTTTAGTGGAAAATGTGTTTTCACTAACTTTGGACATAGATAATTATTAGTAAATATAATTATTAAATGTAAGGCCAGGTCGAGCCAGTATATGTCCAAAACAGAGTTAGTGTGAATGAGATATCGAGTCTCAAAGAAGGAAAGTTGGAATGGAGGAAAATGGTTAAATGTCAGTTACGAGCTCGTTTGGTAACTGCAAATTAATGTGTCCTTAATTGACAATTGAATTGGCTGTTATTATTTGTTTCAAAGGTTTATAACTGTAAATTAATGGGTCATTAATTGACAATTTAATTGGCGGTTATTATTTGACTCAAAGGTTTATAACAGAAAATTAATGAATCATTATTAAGGCATTAATTGACATTGATTGCACCATTACACCATATGCATATGAATGTGTATAAATAGATGGCAATCTCAACTATTCCAAGATACAACAAGAAAAAACACACAAGAGAGAAAATCTCCATTAACAAGTTTTCCAACACTCTTGTCGATCAGAAGTACTCTGTTTTTCGTGATATTTCAGGCAAGTATGTCAGGTCCGGCTGTACAACAGCTTTGGACGTTGTACCCTGGGAAACAGACGGCGAATCTGTTTTAAGGGAATCGTGTTCAACACGAGCCTCGTTCTTTTACTGCTTATGTTATCTGTTTTTCTTTACGTTCATTTACTTGTTAATTATTCGATCTACGCTATTAAAAGTATGCAGGTTTCCCAACAGTCTTAAAACAGATTCTGTTTACACAGAATTAAAACGCTTTTAATTTTGATATAATATTGTTAACAAGTTTTCTTATAAATTATTTCTGTCGAAACCTAGATAGAGTTTCGTTGGAAATCAGTTTTACAAAACAGATTTAATTGCAGTTTTATAGATCGATAATAATTTTCGAATCAGTTTGCGTATTTAAACCAAGCTTTGATTTAATATAAACTGGTCTATTTTATTCATTGAAACCAAGACTGAGTTTCTTTGAAGCAGATCCGGTACAAGCGGATACCGAGTGATTACAGTTTGTTTAACTGTTTGTGTTAATATTTCAGAATGACTAACACTCAAACTCCTCCAACTGTTGTGAACACAACCGGTGCGCCGGTTACCAACGCAGTGGCTAATCATGCTGAGAAACCAGAAAAATTCAATGGTCAGAATTTTAAGAGGTGGCAACAGAAGATGTTCTTCTATCTCACCACCTTAGGCCTTGCGCGGTTCTTGAAAGAAACTGCACCTCAGGTTGAACCTCCTGCCGAAGGTCAATCCTCTAATGCACAGGCTGTGCAAGCTGTGGAAGCATGGAAACATTCAGACTTTTTGTGTCACAATTATGTTCTGAATGGTTTGATAGATCCTTTGTATAATGTGTACTGCAAGACCACGACTGCCAAAGAATTATGGGAGTCATTGGAACGCAAGTACAAGACAGAAGATGCTGGTACAAAGAAATTCGTGGTAGCTCGGTTTTTGGATTACAAGATGGTTGATTCAAAGAGCGTGGTCAGTCAGGTTCAAGACCTGCAGGTTCTGCTACACGACATTCATGCTGAGGGAATGACCTTGTATCTGAATAAATCGGAACTTTTGTAATATTTTTTTCCTCCTACTTTGTGCATACAAATTTAAAAACAAAAACAAAAAAATTTAAAAAAAAAACACCAAAATCGGGCTGGCCCAAAATGGGAGCCCATTACTGTAGCACTGTGGCCCACTGTCAAAACGACAATGGATTTGTCCTCAAATGTGTTATATATTAATATCTTTGATTTGCTTCTTTAGAGAGAGTCAAATAACAATATTTGGTTGTCTAATCCATAATGGTTTGCCTTTGATGTCAAGGAAATTCACCTTCAACATCAATTCTCAATCTAAGTTATCAATCTTGACTTAAGAAAAATGTGTGGTGAAATTGTTTTGGCTGAATTGTAAATAAAGTTGTCAATACAGTAGGCAAAAGCGGTTCAAAAGAATAGGACCCATACGAGTTGGACCATGAAATAGATACTTTAATTGGAAAATATTTGTTTAAAAGACTCAAATGGAAGAACTTTAGTCGGGTTGACCCATAATCTATGGTTTGTTTCGTCAGTCTAAATGGATAATGGTTTGGCAACTCATGCGTGAGAACCCTTATATGTGTATTAGGCTAAACCGAGAGATTTTGATATGAAAAATACGGGGGTCTAACTTGCTTAATTTGATACCACACTTGTTCATAGTAGTAAAATCGCTTAGAGGGAGAGGTACCCTTGGCTGGTGGGGTTGGGCCATCATAACAACCGAAGCATTTCTCGCGTCATCAACACCACGGCGGGCGCCATCGGCCTTGGCATCGTGGTGATCAGCCAGTGTCAAAGCCTTTTTTTGTGGGTTATTATAGGTGTTTCTGATGTGTTTGTGTGCGTTTTGTGATGTGTTTGTGTGTAGTGATCTGTTTTTTTTTTTTTTGGTTTTGCAGGTTGGAGCTGAGAACTTGGAAAGAAGACAGGTTGGTGCTTTATTGTTTTTATTTTAATTATAACCTTTTATAATATATTGATTTACATTATTAGTCCTTGATGTTTTCTTGTTTTGTAAAATCCCAACATTTGCTTTAAACAACATCCAAATCATAATGAAACACTAGCACCACAAATATACTCAATCCACCATAACCTATCCATCGCGTTCTCTACCGCTAATAACCATAACGCACTTACATCTCTTAACAGCACGAAATAATAATAAACCTCCTGAGAAATCAAAACACAACCAAACAAAACCCTTCATACTCCTCGACCCTCTATAATATGTTCACCATATTAAAAACTCCATACGAAACTAAACCCATCCAAAAAAAAACGCACATCACACGCTCGGAACATGATACCACTATTGCTGGAAAAATACGGATACAATCCGACTTGTGAATTTGCAAGACATTGGTTCCATGGGAAAACATGTATGTCTTTTGGTAGGATTGAAGGCTTATTAGATCTTAATATTCATCATGTTGGCGGGATACTGGATTTGGATACAATTTCCTCTCTGTCTTGTCTTGCTATAAATTCCAAAGTGAATGAAAGTTTAAACTGGTTGTATTCGATTTAAAAGGGCTCCACTTTTGCTAATTTTAAAAATTAACGAACGAATTCTTTGGATTGGGTGATGTTGGTTTACCTTTATGTGCTTGGGCTCAATGGCTTACAAAAAGATGCAAGTCGCTTTGGGAAATTTCTTGGGTTCTTGAGTAAGGGAAGAATCACATCATGAGTTCGGGTTAGACCTTTGCATATCTACAAAATCAACATCAAACTCATCTCGGAAAAACTGTTCATGTGACATCAAGAATAAGTCTTTGTGGTTTCAGGTCTAGAAATTGATCATGGAGTTCAAAAAATTAAAAGTTTGAATACAATGAACATTTCATTCCAACCACGATTTTAAAGGAGGTGGTCTAGTATCTGAATCAAACGACCGAGCAACGATTGATGGATTTTGAAATTCTCTAATCAAAACTACAAACAATTTGGATGAACAAGATTTTTTGACAATGACCTGGGTTTACAGAAGGGGACAAAAAGATTGGTGAATAATAGGTATTTCAATCGACTCCCCAAAGAAAAAAAAATGGAAGACGACTCCAAATTTTATTCCACTAATCTGAATACAATGGATAATTCTTCGGATTTTAGTAGACACTCCTGGAGGATTTGTGTTCATGAAAAGAGCTTTTTATCATCTAGCAATTGTTCTACATCGTTTGCAAGGAAACGTAGAAAAATTGTCTATCAAAGGATTTTCCCTTTTAAGTGAACTCTTTCTATACCCAAATCATTGATGTGTAATCATCACTTGGTCTATGATGTTAAGGGGATGTAAAAAAAACTCTAGACAAAAATGATCATTAGGAATCGGGATTCACATGGTTGACAAAATGAATATTTTGTCTAATAAAAATAGTTGTGGTACGAGGAAAAAGAGAAAACGACATGTGGAATTAAAAGGGACTTGCATTAAACACAATGTGCATTTTTCTTGGGATTCAAGAATCAAATAATGGATCGTCTTGAGCTTTTTTGAATTATATCTATGTGGGGTTACTATGCTTTTGATTATGCTATTGTAGTATGGCTCGTGGTCTCTAGGTGGTCTTTTTCTCTTATGGGACCCCAATATGTTCTCTAAGAATTCTATTTTGGATGTGACGACTAGTTCTATTATTATCAAAGGGAATTGGAGAATGTAGTGGGAGATGTTTCATGATGAATATTTTCGGGCCCACAAGGATTCATGGTTTCTTAAAGTTGCCTTATGGAATAGACTCACAGACTTCATGCATCACCATAATGGGCGCCTATATTAGTTTGGAGACATGATTGCTGTCAGAACGCACAAGAATGGTTTAGGTACTACTTTGAATAGTATGAAGATGATCATTTTTAATCTTTCATTGTTTCCACGGTTTAGTTGATCTTCACCTATTGGTGGTCGCTCTTTTACTTGTTGAATAAAGCATGTAATAAGCTTTAGTAAAACTTGATCGCTTCCTTATTTCAGAAGATGTGATACTATTCGGCTCCCAGTTGTTCGGATTACTGCTCTTGAGTAGGTTATTGTCTGATATATCCCTTATCCTTCTTCTTTTTTTTTTATATTGACAAAAACTGATTTTTGGGCCCACTCCGTTCAAATTGTATTACTCATGGCTTCTGAGAGATGGGTTTTGCTAACCTCATTTAAGTGGAATGGGAATTGCTTGATTCTAATCTCAAAATGTCATGTAAAAGTTTCCCGCCTCAAGGAATATGATCAAACAATGGAAGCAACAACATCAAGACGTTGGAAATGAAAACAGAAAAACAACAGTGGCTCTTGAGGAAATTAATTCAATTGAGAAAAGGATTGATGAGGGATCCGCTATGCCTTCCGATAATAATCACCGCCTCATCCTTTTTCAAGAAATTGAAAAGATCTAAGTTTTATTCAATGGATATTATTCAAAACAAGCTATATCAAATGGGGTATATTGCAAGGGGATGAAAATTCCAAATTCTTCCATGGGGTTCATCAACCATAAAAGGCGGAAATCAGATGTCATTGGGATTATGGTTGAGATATGGGATCACGAAAACCCTTTGTTTGATTAAGGATTGTTCCTTCATTTCTATAAGGAAATTCAAAGCTCAAGATTCACTTGGTTATGTTCTCTAACCTTCATCTATTTCTCATTCACTTAATTGCATGGATCAGAAACTCTTGAAAGACAGCGTTCCCTCGAGGAAATTAAGGAAAGCCGTTTGGGATTGTGGAAGTAGTAAACGATCCGGGGCCCGGGGATGGTTACTCTTTTGGCGTTTGTGAACCACTGAACTTTTCGCCCTATTTCGCTATGGTATTACACTATAAGATCATTGCCAAGATTTTAGCTTAACCGTTTTATCTAAAGTGATTGACAAGATTGTTAGCAAGGGGAACAATCGGAGTTTATTGTGGTACGTCAAAATTCTTGATGGCACAGTTATTCGTAGCGAAAAAATTGAGTGTTGTGGTTATTAAAAAATAAAAAAGAAGCTCCTCATTTTTAATGTGGACTTTGAACAAGAGTTTTTGATTTCCTTAGCTGGAAATTACTTGATTTCATATTCTCAGACAGTTTTGGATTTGGTAATAAATGGTGCTCTTGGATTAAAGCTTGTCTAAAATTCTTCGAGAGCATTCTATTCTTTATCTTAATGGTAGCCCTACGTTCTGAGTTTCTCATTTAGGCTGCTGGTCTTAGGAAGGCGATCCTCTATCTCCTTTCCTTTTCATATTGGTTATGGTAGGTCTACATAAATGCTTTTGAGGAAGCACGTGGGAAATGGTTTGATTTCTTGGTGTTAATATTTAAGATGAATTCTACTATCAATGCTTTCAATCTTTTTCTTCTCGCAGATGATGTGATCATTACTACGGATTCGGAATGCTAAAGAATGGATATATCATTCGTTGTTTCCATGTTTTTCTATCTAGCCTCGGAGTCTCAAGATTATATATTCAATGTCTAATAATTATGGTATTGGGGTTAATAAAGATGAAGTTCTTAAGTATGGCTTAGCAATGCTGGTTGTTATGGCAGGTGTTATCACTTTCAATTACATTGGTCTCCACATTGGTTCCTTTATGAAGTCTATTGCTAGCTGGGAAGACGCTTGTTGATAGGTTTCTCATATGAGGCTTTCCTCTTGGAAAGCTAATCTTCTGTCGGATGGGGGTCGTCTGACTCTTATCAAGTCTGTGTGGGTAGTCTTGGTATCTACTATCTATCAATTTTCAGGGCACCGAATCGGTCCTTCAAGACATGGAAAGAATTTCGGGCTAATTTTTTTTGGAGGTGGTATATAGATAAAAACAAAAGATGGATTGGGTCAAATGGCCAATCATTCTTATTTTTCGATATAGGAGGGTTAAACATTGGACAAGTCTGAATGCTTTCACCTTGTGCTCTTCTTCTATAACAATGGCGTGGGATGGTTGCTTTCTTCCCCAAACGCCCTTTGGTTTCAGGTCATCAAAGCTTATATATGGTGCAAGAAGGAGGTTTCGATACAAATGGTTGTAGCTTCAAGGGCATTTGGTGCTTACATTGTTTGGAAAAACCTCCAAATTTCTCCTCTGAAAGGTAATTATCTGTATATAACACTTTTCGTTTTTTAAAGCAGGTTGTGGCACTCCATATTCTTTTTTGAAAGATATTTGGGTAGGCGAGGAGAGACTCTCTTTTTTCAAGGTTCAATCGGCTTATTTCTTGATCAATGATAAATATTGTTTATCATTGATCCGTATTAATTTATGGGCATGGTTCTGGGAATTGGTCTTCGGACCAATCTATGGTGTTGTTAGAAATCTTGCCTTATTTGATGTGAAATGTTAAATAAAATCGGTCCACTAAATATGCCATGTCAATGAAGCTATTGTACTTGGGAGTCTTGGTCCTAATGTGTACTTTTTACCGTTAAGGATGCTCGTTATAGGATTGACCAAAATATCCTTCCCACTCTTGCTCATGCTACTACTTGGGATAAATCTATCCCTCGGAAGGTCAATGTGTTTATGTGGAGGCTTTCCTTGGACCGACTCCCTCATAGATTGAATCTCTCTTCGCGCGTGGTTTTGGATATTCCGACCATCTCTTGGTCCTTCTTGCATTGCCAATGTTGGAAATCTGCTTATCATGTTTTTTTATCGAATGAGACATTGCTAACGATATGTGGAAGCTCGTTTTTAGATGGTTGTTGATATTCCTCTTTTTTCTAGCTTCTTCCTTGGGAATTCTTTCAATGATTGGATCATTATATTGGCTTGCTTCTATAGAGAAAAAACACAGGTTCTATGTTATTACTACTTCGGTTGTTTGGTGGCTTTGGGATACCGATAAATTGCGTCAACGTTTAACTCTCAACGTTTGAGGAAAGTGTTCTATTCGATAATGTTCGTTTCTCTTCATTTTGTGGCATCACTATAGGGACCATATGACGTTATCATTGGGTATGACTGCTTATGTATCCCCTTTCGTTCACGCGTAATGGCAATGGGTTTGAGAGGTTTGGTTTTTTCCATGAAGCTGGACGTTAAAGTTGGCTGGGTTGGCGTACGTGTAAGCAATGAGGTTTTTCGTTTGGTCTTCTTCGTCGGTCTTTGAAAGGGGGGGGGGAATTTTTTTGTGGGTTTTTTCTTCTTTTCATCTTCTTCGGGACTTTGTGGAGGTTTCATCAAAAATCCATCCGAAGTGATACCGGTGGCTCGGCATCCTGGGATGGGGGTTTTTATTTTGCGAAGTGCATCCGTTTCGTCAGGCCTTCGTACTTTTTATTTGTCAAAAAGTTTTTTTTCATCCCTTTTGATTTCCTCGCTTTTTTAAAGTCTCGGAACTTTTACAATTTTTTTTATGTTTATGTATTTCTTTTTTTTTTGACTCTATTGTACTTTAAGTTTCTAGCGTCTTGCTAGTCTCTTTTTTATATATATTCCATCTTTGCCGTTAAAAAAAAAAGTAGATGTAATAGGGTTTTTTCTTGAGAGTATTGGTTAAAAAACCCCTATCTTATTTCTTTGTAATGTCTTTCTAGCTCCTTGCTAGTTTTTTTTTATAAAGTTGCCGTTCAAAAAAAAAGTTATCAATCTTGACTTAAGAAAAATGTGCGGTGAAATTGTTTTGGCTGAATTATATATTTAATTCATTTGTGATGCTTTTGTCTTACTGTTCATCGAAGCATGTTGCTTCAGTGTGCTACAGTGCTTGGGCCAGAAAAATTTAGCCAAAAATTTCGGGCCGGCCCAATTAGTTTTTTTTGTTTTTGTTATTGTTGGGTCCAATATAGGGAGGATAATTAATGTTACAAAAGTACCGACGCATTCAGACTATTAAAATTTAATTTGTTTTTTTAACCGCGGTAACATTTTCTGAATTTACGTAAACAGTGGTCGTAGTGTCATTTTACACCTTGAGACCAAAAAAAAATCAATTCGCAAAAAAAATAAAAAAATAATATATTAAATCATTCTGAGAAGGGTTGACTTACTCATTTCATTTCTTAAACAGCATCGTAGATAAGTGCTTTTGGGCCAAATAATTTAGCCATAAATTTGGGCGGCCCCCAATTAGTTTTTTTTTTTTTTATAAAAAATTGTTAGCACAAAATAGGGAGGAAAAAAATGTTACAAAAGTACCGACGCATTCAGATAAAAAAATACCCGCGGTAACATTTCCGAATTGATTTAAACAGTGTCATTTTACACCATGAGAACAAAAAATAAATTCGCCAAAAAAAAAAATATAAAATAATAAAATAATAAAAAAAATAAAATTTTAACGCCACGCAACAACGCGTAAGACCATAAAAAAAAAACTACTAAAACGCAACAACGCGCGGGAAAAATTAACGCACCGCAGTAACGTGCAGGAAAAAAATAAACTTACACTATTAAACATAAAAAAAAACGGGCGAATTTAAAAAAAAAAACAAATAAATAAATATAACGCCGTGCAACAACGTGCGAAAAATTAACGCCCGCAGCAACGCGCGGATATCTTTGCTTGTTGTAAATAAAGTTGTCAATACAGTAGGCAAAAGCGGTTCAAAAGAATAGGGCCCATACGAGTTGGACCATGAAATAGATACTTTAATTGGAAAATATTTGTTTAAAAGACTCGAATGGAAGAACTTGAGTTAGGGTTGACCATATTCTATGTTTGGGTTTCGTCTGGCTAATTGGATTATATTGGTTTGGCAAACTCATGTGTGAGAACTTATACTGTGTAATTAGGCTAACATCCGATGGTGAATTTGATATGAAAAATACGGGGGTCTAACTTGCTTAATTTGATACCACACTTGTTCATAGTAGTAAAATCGCTTAGAGGGAGAGAAGTTAGGTTATTCACCCTTGCGCTGGTGGGGGCTGCGCATTCTTTACAACCGAAGCATTTCTCACGCCATCGACACCGTGGCTAGCGCCATCGGCCTTCGTGTCGTGGTGACCAGCCAGCGCCAAAGTCTTTTCTATTTTTTTTTGTTTTGTGGGTTATTATATGTGTTTGTGATGTGTTTGTGTGTGCGTTTTGTGATGTGTTTGTGTGTTGTGATCTGTTTTTTTTTTGTTTTTGGTTTTGCAGGTTGGAGCTAGGAACTTGGGAAGAAGATGGTGTTTTATTGTTTTTATTTTAATTATAACCTTTTATAATATATTGATTTACATTATTAGTCCTTGATGTTTTCTTTGTTTGTAAAATCATATATTTTATATGTTTATTTGTTTTTTTAATCTTTTATATGTTTATATGTTTTTTATTTTATATAATGTCTTTTTTTATAAATGTAATGTTTTTGATTTTAATAAAATATATTTAAATGTAATTGGGCATTTCTTATTTTATATAAATGAAAAAAATACCACAATTTTGGCTATGACTTGAAGCCAATGAGGGAGCCACTCGAATGTGGTGTCATAACATTTCTGGTGTCATAACACTTTTACTGATGTGATAACACTTTTTTGTGTCATGACTTGAGGGTACCTAGTGCTCTTAGAGTGACATTGTAAATTCAAACTCTACTTTGAAAACCTGTTTCAATGTGGTGGTAAAAACAACGGCTTAGATCATTTGGAGATAATAAAACCGGTTGTGCTTTAACTTAAATTTAGTGAGAAAAGACACTTTCATAGACAAAATTAAAGTGTTTTCCCATTTGTAGTTTCTACATAGGGGTCAAAATTCAAAAATCAAGTAATTTAAAGGAATTGTTGATCTAATTTCTTCTTGTAATAGCATAATCTTTCTTTTCTCTAGATTTATTCTAAAGGCTACGAATTAAATGTCGTTTAAAAACAATAATTGATGACATCAAATAAAGTTACTTTATGATATCATTTATCCAATCTGTTTTGCCCACTTTTATATAATTATTACATTATTTGGTACTTAATTTCTTTAAAGTTGATAAATACATTAATTCAGGAGTGTTTTGTGAAGACAAGCTAAAATACGCATAATTTGGAGCTAAAACAAAGATATTTGAAGAATGCTGATTTCCGACCAATACGCCGTATCCAACAAAAGAGATACAGCGCATCCGCGCCAAGACTTCACAAGAAAACGCGTTTGACCAATTCCCAATACGGCGTATCCCTTCTGTCTACATACGCCGTATCCATGAAGATAACTATTCGAAGATACAGTAAATCAAGTAAATTGGGAATGATATCACTGATTGGTTATGAACGTAGCGCGCACTCCAAGGAATCCAACCCAATACGCCGTATCGACCTTGCCAGATACGGCGTATCGAGTTTTTTTCAGACACTATAAATAGAAGACTCAAAAACGAGTTTTCAGTGTGCAATATCATATTCTTTATACCATACTCATTAAAGACGAATTTTAGAAGAGAAGATCAGCCACCAAGGTCAAGCATTGATCACGAATCCATAGAAGACATCGTGTAATTTTTACTCTCTTAATCGTTCGATTTTCATTGTTTGATTACGCTTGTATAATTACAATGGTTGTGGGCTAATACCCTCGGGTATTAGCCATCTTAATGAAAGTTCAATGTTTGGTTTGTTTTAAAATCGATTTCTTAATTTATCGTTGATTGTTTAATTATGTTTATCACCTCATACTTGTTTATGTGTTTGAATATGCGACCTATCATTCAACTGGATCTAGTGATACGGACCAAGTAATCTAGATACCGGGATAGCTCTCCATATCGTGTTTTATATTACTGGACCAATAGGATCACAAATAACGTTCTGTCTTTGTCTTTGAATTATGAGCTTAGTTGGACCGGTAGGTGACCCGTTTATGTTTCAGCAATCATGCTCTTAATTAACTGATAAAGATTTGAATAGTGGACTACCAGTATATAAAACACCGTCAAACAATAAGTGGGTAAAGTCCCGTTGGGCTAGGGTTTTAACAGGATCACCACTGCTTTGATTCCCTAAGATAGATTATAATTAAACTAAAGGATGCTTTATGCGGATGCGTTAATTGTGACAGGATTAATCGTGTCTAGGTCTTAGGATGATGTCCCGCCTAAGTCTTAAGAATGATATGCCGCTTCGAGATAAGTAAATCATTGCACTAAAACAAACAAACCAACATTGAACTGGATTTAATATGGCTAATACAGTTTTCTATCATTTGGCTTGTACCGCTTTTCTATCTTCTAATTTTCTTCTTTTGTGTTTATTGTCTATTGAATTGATATTTGTCTCCACCAAACCTGTGCCAGTCTCTCAGGCTGAAAACCCCCATATCATTAGACAACGTATATAGCATAGGTTTAACCAGTAAATAGACTAATTAAAAAATACTGAATAGAATATAGGAGATTAATGTCCACTCTTAGTGTTCAACTCCCTAACATATTGCAAACTCAATCTGACCATGTACACTGCTCGTTAAATTGTTGTTTATTAGGTTTGTCGGCTAAAAATAAATTTAAAACTTGGAATACTTCACTAATTACCTCTACACGAACATCACATCAGACCCCCACCGTCATTTAAGCGCTACCTTAAGTATCGTCCTGGATAAAACATAAGCTACGGAGCCACAAGGATACATCTTGCTACGCTTCGCTTCATTTCTCCCTTAGGAAAAGTGGCAGAATGGCTTAACAGAGTAACTCCACTCAAATCACGACATAGGGATCAGCTCGTTATCATATTCCTTGACCACAACTTTCCGTAGGACATATCTCATCCCAGAGATTTAATCCTTCGATTCAAACAAGGGGATGACGAACTAATCAAAAGCATCTGGAACCGTTTCTAGGACTTTATCAACAGTGGTCGTTCCCACACGGGATACAGAAATGTCTTCTAGTACAAATCTTTCACGACAGCATATCTCGAGATAACCGTAGGAAACTCGATCAATTCGCACAATTCTGCTTCAACTCTCTCACCGAAGAAGAGGGGTGGAATCGAATCGAAGAGTATGTCCAATACCAAGATGATCTATGGGACGACCTATTACCACCCATGAACATCTCTTCCATTTTGGAGGCAATGCAACATATATTTAGGGGACGTCTGAAAAGGGCTTGCAACCAAATCGCTACCCTCGAAACACCTGCACAAAGGTGGGTTGTAAAACCCCTACCTACTAGGCTATTGAATGCAAACAGTAAATCGAAAAGAAAAAGGAGAGAATAACTCAGCCGAACAGGTATGCCTATCTGGGGGAGATATCTACGATGATCCTTCTCTTCTAAGGTTCTATCAAAACGATGATACCCCACCATGGGGGAACAACAAACGTAAAGAAAAGGAGAAGATGTGACTCGAAAAATAGAACAGATTTGAAGTAGTTTGAAGACGAGCTCGCCAATCTTTATGCTCAAAAAGAAGTCCACATCAAAGTTATAGGAGAAAAATTGCTTTACAGCACCAGAAAAATATACATGAAAACATGATGTTCCCTTTTATCTGATAGCGTTGTGTGGTTTTATAATTTATGAATCTAATTTAACATATATATTTTGCCGACTAAACCAAAAATAACACTTTAACGGGCAATGTACCCGATCGGTAGTAGTTTCATGGTAAGTAGGGTGTCGAACACTTAAAGCTAGGTTAAATCTATCAATTTAATGTGATATGCGTGGTGTTTATCTAATCTATAGGGGGGGTTAGAGATTAGTTCCTAGTTCAAAACCTGAGTGGTGTCCAGGTGTTCCTAATTCGTTTAATTCTAGCACGGTAGAAAGGGAGGGGGTGTGTGGGGTTTTCACCTCAGAGACTGGCACGTATTGTTGGTGACTACAATCAATTCAAGGCACGTTTAAACCCACGCAAGCAAATAAAACAAAGTAAAAGAGCAGCTCGAGCCAAATATAAGAAACTTATTAAACCATTATTAATCCGCTTAGAAAGTTGGTTTGTTTATGCAATGCAATGATTCTATTCTCTACGAGCGGTATATCAATCTTAAGACTTAGTTGTTACATCATCCTATAACCTCGACATCATTAATTCCTTTCATAATTAAAGCATCCGCATAAAGCATCCTTATTTGCTGATTATAATCTATCTTAGGGATTAAAGCAATGGTGATCTTGTTAAACCCTAGCTCATAGAGACTTTATCCACTTACCGCTTAATGGATATTTATACACTAGTATCCACTGTCCAAATATCCTAATGGAATCAAACGTTATTTGTGATTATCTAGGGTGTGCGGCCGGTTCGTGAGTCAAGCACGGGATAAGGGGGGAGAAACTATGACAATACCAATTAACTTAGTTAAGCCGAGCGTATCCTAGACACAAATTTAGTGATAGGTGCATAGTTGTGGGGATCCTGTGGAGTCTAGATTATGAAAAGTGTACTATAGGGTGAGGGGGGGGGGAAGAGGGGCTGGGTCCTGGGACCGCCTAGATTTACTTGGTCCGGTGAGCACTAGAGTATAGTTGAATGATAGGAGTCGCATACAAAAGCGCTGGTAAACAAGTAATAAATTGATAAACAAAACAAGCATGCCACGCTAAATCAAGAAATCTGAGATAAACAAAAACTAACATTCAGATCTTCATAATATATTTGGCTAATACCTAAGTATAGCCTGCAAAACATCATAATAAATACAAGAGAAATTATTTAGCTAAGGTAAACTAACTGAGTTAACGAATGATACCTAAAACTGAACGATTACTAAAGTATATGGAATTACACATTGTCTCCTATGGAATTAATAGTGTTGCTCGACCTCTTCTGCTTTTTTTCTCATCTAAAAATCAACTTTTATGGTTTAGGTATCAAGAATATGATTTAGCAACACTAAAACTCGTTTTTGAGTTTTGTATTTATAGGGTCTGGAAGTCGGTTCGATACGGCATATCCAAGGATTGGATATGGCGTATTGGGGATTTCTTGGAGTAGGGACCACACTTGATATCTTCCAGAATATTATATTCATTCCATATTTCCAATAGGTGTATTGGTCTTCTGGATACGGCGTATTGAGCTTTAATTCCATTGTAGTCTTTGGTGAGCGCGGGCACGGAATACGACTTATCATCCTGATGGATACGGCGTATTGTCCTTCAGAATAGTAATCTCAAATATCTTCATTTAGCTCCAGAATGCGGCCTTTATGCTAATATTTTCACGTAAGTACTCCATAATTACGCAATTCACAAATATAACGATAAAGTAACAAATCTTTGCAATAACTATACCAAATTGGGTTTTTTTTTTCTTTATTTTTTTTTTTTTATTTTTTTTTTTTTTTTTTTTTTTTTTTTTTTATTTTTTTTTTTTTTTTTTTTTTTTTTTTTTTTATTTTTATTTTTTTTTTTTTTTTTTTTTTTTTTTTTTTTTTTTTTTTTTTTTTTTTTTTTTTGTGTCATTTTTTTTTTTTTTTTTATTTTTTTCTTTTTTTTTTTTTTTTATTTTTTTTTTTTTGTTTTTTTTTTTTTTTTTTTTTTTTGTTTTTTTTTTTTTTTTTTTTTTTTTTTTTTTTTTTTTTTTTTTTTTTTTTTTTTTTTTTTTAATAACATTGGGATAGCATGAGCTATAAAATAGACGATATTTGATGTTATAAAAAATTCTCCCAAATCCTCTCCACGATCAGGAAAAGCGAAACTCCTGAACCTGAACACAAAATTGAATAAAAACAACATTTGCCATAACAACCAGACAGGGAGTTAGCACTCAAGAACCACTTTTATGTTTTTTACATTTTTTGTTGTTCCCCAGCTCCATCGCAATCAACATCTGCCAACCATACTGAGGGGGAAACCGAAAAAGAAGGGCATGTACGCGAGACCCGCAGAGACTAAGCATCAAGTAACAAGAACCTGCCCCTCGGCCATACCATCTTTACCAACCTCGAAGTCTCAATCTCCCTTTGCATTCCAGATTACAGAAGCAAAAAAGGATGAAAAACGAGGCGGGCTCCTCTCAATCTTCAAACAGATCCACATCAACCTGTCATTCCTAGAAGTCATGATCCACATGCCAAAGGGAGCCAAGTTTTTGCAAGATCTCCTTGCACATAAGGAAAAACTTAAAAAAGCAGCCTCCATATTCAACTTAGTAAGGAAATGTTCTGCTATCATCCCAAAGAGTATGCCCCCAAAAAGAAGGGACCCAGGAAGCTAAACGACTGCGGATGTCTAATCGACTGGAAGACATGAACACTTAGCTGATTTGAGCAATGTAAAAAATCTCATGCCACACTCTCTCTTCTGACGATTGGAGATTTCCAAACTTAAACCAACCAAAATGAGTATTCAGCTGGCCAATCGATCTATCAAATATCCTATCAGGGTCTGCGAGAATCTATTGGTAAAAGTAAGTAAGTTCATCTTCCTAGTTGACTTTGTAGTTTTGGAGATGGACGAAGACGAGCTAGTCCCAATCATTTTAGGATGACCCTTCCTCGCAACGCAAGAGCGGAAATTAACGTCACGAAGTAAATAATTCTAAGAGACAAAGAGAAACCATTATCTTAACATTGGGAAATCACTGAAATCAACACTCACGCGACGATAACCTATATTGCCGCCGACCACACGCAAGATGATTCTCAAGTGAACAATGTGTCGACACATTATAAGTCTGATGGAAAATGGACTGAAGAAGAGAAGAAGTGAAGACTCTAACAAAAGTGAATGCAATTCCTTCTACCCGGCGTACAGATCAATAAATGCCACTCGAATGGAAGCCCCAGAGAATAGATAAAAACCATCAATTGGTCTAACCTACCCAAACATGAACTGAAGGAAGTTACCTGAAAACCTTGAGACACTTTCCACCAGGAAACAACCAACTCCAGTGGTCATCTCATCCGCATTATCCACGCCGAAAAAAAGCCAAGGCTTCACGAGAGTGTTCTTAAGAATCATAAAGGGGCAATCGTCTGGAGTATTGCGGATATAAAAGGGATCGATTCCTCTTTCTGCACTCATAAAATTCTCATAGAAGACGAGTTTGTTGATAGAAATAATGCCTAAAAATGTTATTAATATTTTTTGACCTCTCTACGTTTTGCTAATCACAAAATGTAAAAATGATTAATGAAAAATTATTTTTAAACAAGTAATTAGTAGTAAATTTTTATTTTGAAAATTTAATCACTGAAAGGTATGAATAAACATATGCTTAATGCATTTCATGATCAAAGGAATTTTTAGTTAACCTCACATTTTTTATAACAATGTTACAAACATTTTTATAACTTTTACAAAACATTTTTAGATTTAAAAGAAATGTTTTTATTCAAAAAAATTATTTTTGAATTCAATTTTACTACCTAAAAACGCTAGACAATAATCTAGAAATACCTCCCCCCCCAGAAAAGACAAAAAACGGAGTAGAGTCAGAGGATGGGCGGACCCTTAAATATAAGGGCGTCCCTCTTAATAATAAAGGGTACCGCACCCTATTTAAGGGGACTACCCATGACCAAAAGCAAGCTCAGCTGCCAGAAATATAGACTATTCCCCACTGGTATTTTTCCTTACCTTTTACACACTTTCTTTCTGTACTTAATCAGTTTATACTCCTCCTATCATTCCTTGATCATTTAATCGTATAGCTTATTTCCATGTGATCCAATGCTTAATTCCTCAAGTGCATAGAGAAGAAATACTTCCTTATCATTAAATTAAGAAGTAGTTATAGATTAGTTGTATTGTTGTGGAAGATGGTTTAGATCTTGTAAAGTCATTTTGTGTAATTGTTGAAGGAGTGTATTGTAGTTGTTATAATAGTTAGATTGTGGTTATCATGTAAGTATAGTTAGATTCGGTGTTATCTAGTAAGTGAGTGTTAGATTGTGTGATCGCAGTAGTGTCTAGTGCATAGGTAAATAGTTGTGAAAGGCGTAGTGAAGTGTGAACGCAGTGAAGTAGTGAAGCGAATGGAAGTCCGTGAAGTGTAAGCAAAGTTATGAGTTTGTCATTAAGGGTGTGATTAGCATACAAGTGTATTGATAGATTGGTTTCTAGCTAGGATTAGAACTCGACATTTTGCTAGGGTCAAAAAATTGGTGTAAGCAAAGTTATGTACGATTATTCTCGTCCCTAAAGTGAGTTTGTTTGACATAGTGAAGAGAACTACTCGAGTTTGGGCTCGGGAGATGAGGAGTAGGGCAAAGGTACTTCGCTACCAACCACTATAACTCCTTGTGTTGTGGATTGATCTTACTAACTCTTAACTCTTGTCATTACATATTTACTTGTCATTTACTTCCTTACTTGTATTGTTCATATGTCCACATATCGAGATCACACAAAGTCCCGAATCAACACTTTTATAAACAACAGTAACGTAATTTTTAAAACGCGGTAAACTATTCAAACCCTTCTCGTTTATCCACAATGGGTATCATTAAGCCACGACAAACACGATTATTTAAAATAAATTGTATATTAAAACATAATCTGTCCAATGGATATCAGAAAAATATTAAGTAAGGGTAATCTACGCAAAGACCACCCCTATGTTGAAAGCGAATGTATTTTATATATTGGAAAAATCGATTCGAAACAATGTGAAATCAAAAGGCCTATAAATCTTGCGTGTTACTTACTCTATGGTGATTTTCCTCCCATTCAAAATAATCTCGAAACTAAAAAGGATGAAATTGTATCATTTGATAAACAAAACGATGATCTTAAAAAGAAACTTGCTAAAAATAATGAAGCTAAAATGGTGATTTATAATGCTTTACCACATAAAGAATATGAGAGAATTTTTATGTGTAAAACTGAAAAAGAAATTTGGGATACTTTATTAATCACTCACCAAGGTAATAGTCATGTCAAAGATAATAAAATAGATCTTCTTGTTCAGCAATATGGACAATTTACGATTCCGGAAGAGGAATCGATAGATAATGCTTTTGCTAGATTTAACACTATTATTACTAGTCAAAAAGCACTTGATGAAGGTTTTTCTATCAAGAATTATGTTAGGAAATTTCTTAAGGCATTTCATTTTAAATGGCGCGCAAAGGTTATAGCTATTGAAGAATCAAAAGATTTAACATCTTTATCACTTGATGAACTTATTGGAAACTTAAAAGTTTATGAAGTAATAATTAAGAAAGATTCTGAAATGGTCAAAGGCAAAAGAGGAAAAAATAGATCTCTTGCCTTGAAAGCTAAAAGGAATCAAGTGATGAAGATAGTTTAACTTCCGATAGTGAAGACAAGGAATATGCCATGGCCGTGAGAGACTTTAAGAAATTTTTGATTGTAGTTTTTATATACTATAAAATATATAATAAAAATCAAAAAAGACCAGTTAATGAACTTTCCTTGAAGTCTCTCTTAAGAAAGCTTCACTCTAAAAGATTACATAATAAATACTACGTATATATAACCGGGAAAAGATCACCCGTTCTGTTTCCCCACGACTTGTGAAATTTAAACCTTGCTTTAGCTTGGATTATGATTTGAATGAGAGAAAGATATTTTTGAGTATCTATAACTACAAAATAAAGCAAAAATTTAAAGAACAAATAAAAGCAATTAAACACATAAACAAATTAACTGAGAGTAAATAAAAACGCGACAAATATAAGTAATTAATCAACCGTAAAAATAACTTCTAAAATGCAAACTAAATTTCTAAACCCTAAATTAGGACAAAAAAAATCTTAAGAAAAAGAAAAACAGTTTTTGATTATATTTTGAATTTATTATGTATTAAAAAACTATTATCTAATCAATTAAATCTAGAAAATAAAAATAAGTCCTATAAAGTTTAGAAAAATATTTTTAACATTAGAAAATTCTAAAGTAACTTTACAACTTAGAAAAACTATTTTTAACTATTTTAAAATAAAAACCTATATTAAAAATTAAAATAAAGGTTTAAAAAAAATGAAAATTAAAATCTAAAAGTGTTGAAAATGATTTTTCTGAATGTAAACCTAAAAGTACTTTTTATAAAACTAAAACCTATTTTTTTGAATTTTTATAAAACTTTTTTCTATTTTTTATGGCTTTTCGAAAATTAAATCCTAAGAAAAATTATTAAAAATAATCTACTAAATGAAAAATTCTCAAAAATTCAGGGAAAATCTAAAAAGCAACAAAGATCAAAGGAAAAATAAGAAGGGACCCCCAGCTTATCTAATAAGCTGGGTAAAAAGCTATAAAGGCTACGGCTTTTAATAAAAAGCTAAAAGGAAAATGAGTATAAGAATTAAATATAGAGATATGCTAACGGATGAGCTAATGAAGCATGGTGGTAAGTGTGTGTGTTTGTGTGTAAAAGGTCCTGGGTTCGAAGTTGGTACACACCCTTTTTTTGCACTTTTTTTTTATTTTTGTAAACTAAAAGCTAAAACTTATAAAACACACATTTTTGAACAACTTTAATGAAAGGAGTATAAACTGAATTTCAAAATTAATCTCTAAAAGAGCTTATGAAGATGCTGCTACAAAAAGTAGCCTTTAAAAGGCTTAAAAACTTATTTACACTAAAATACTTACACAGACTTCATTATAAGCTCAAATTTGGAAACAAAAGAGGTTCTGGATAGCTTATGATGTCTACAAGCTATTTTTAATAAGCTACTTAACTAAGAAACACTAAAAGCTAACTGAAATTGATTAACAAAGCAGCAAACTCAGGAAATAATTCAAAAAGCTTAAAATTAAGAAAAGCTCAAATGCTAAATAAGCCAAGTCCTAATCTGAGCTTAAGACGACTAAAATACCTACTTATAAGCTATAATTAACAACTATCAAACTTAATCTTATAAGCTAAAAACCTATATTTAAAAGCTAAGTACTAATGACTACTTATTTTTGGCTTTTTCAGGTTTTTTAATGAATTTTAAGAGCAAATGCAGATTAGAAATTAAGCTAGAAATGAAGAACAAGACTTAAACTAAATTTACCTATATCTAATGTATAAGCTTCTTGAATTTTAAAGTCTAAAAACTAATTAGGCTATTCCTAATTATGATCCAAAGACCACTGCAGTTTAAGACTGCAGTGGTTCTATCTGATGCAAATGGCAAAGGACAACAAGGGTAAACCACTAATGCAGGTAACCAAATTGGTTACTCCTGCACTAGATACACTTATTAAGTGTGTAGTGACTCAATACACACAAACTAAGCTTACAAAGACTTTGATCAAACTTTTAACTATCAAAGAAAAATGGAAATTCCCCTGGTGCAGGCACAACCAAAGTGAGCTTGATCTTTTTAAATTTTAAAATCTAACTTGAGAAAACAACTAAACTCTTCATTTTAGACTAAATCAAAGTTATATCAAAAACTTTTATCAAATCATTTTGACTTTAGGAGGTCAAAGCACACTATTCCAAACACCCCTTTATACATGACAAATTTATTTTAAACTAGCAAATTTGAAATCTATTGAACTTAGTTTGATTACCAGATAACAATTATCTTAAAACAAGCTTAACAAACAATCCTAAGAAAACAACCGAATTAAACAAACCTGACCTTAGCTAAACTAAAAACCTATAGAGTTACACTACAATATTTTTGGGTTTATTTAGGATAATTATGACAAAATTGAAGAGAACATTTATGATCTACACAATATTCGCATTAAAAACATATTTAAAATGATGTAACTAGATCAGCAAAAGAGATGGAAAATATAAGAACTGAAATTAAGCAAGTAGAATAAGCATTTTAAAGCAACTAAGCAAATCTAACATTAACAAGCAACTTATAAAACTAGATATTAAAAGAACCAAAAATAATAAATGACAACTTACTTTTAGCCTCAGCTAAACAGAAGAGCATAAATTTCAAATTAAAGCAGCTATAAGCTCCTAACTAATCCTTAAGGATGAGCTAGTAAAGGTCCATAGAATCCCCTTTCCATGATAGGCCTTTCCTCTTCCCAAAAGCCTTATTATTCCAAATAGTTTTAGTATAGTTCCTGAATATTAGATTTAAGGTTTTTAATTAAGGTATTTTAAGCTCAATCATAAGCTAAAAGACTTATGAGAGCTAATGATTTTAAAATATGAAATGCTTATGAGAAAGAAACTTATCAATTAATAAAGGTGAATATTAGAAAAACAAAGCTAATGACAGAATTTTTTAAAGAATAAAACTTTTAATTTCATTAAAATACAACTTTATACAAAACTTTGAAAAGAAAATTACAACACATTGTTAAAAGAAAATTACAATAACATTAAAAATATAAAAGCCAAAACTAAGTGTAAAAAGGAAAGAAAGATGATCAAGTGTTGTGAGTGTGAGTGCTAATTTAAAAAACACAATGCATGAACCTTCTAGCCTTTCCTTGATGCCCACCACTCCTATCCATCACGTCCGTAACATTCCATCAACATTGAAGGAATGAATTTGAGCCTTTGGGAACAACAAATGAACTCACACGGAATGCCAGCGTGGCAAATCCCGAAATATAGACATTTGTGCTTGGTTTGTGTGATGGATCAAAGAGTAAATCCAATCATATTCATGAGCTTTTCCATACATCCACGTGGCAATTTCCTAGCTTGAAATCGACCTAATAAGAACCAAAGAAAACGATTTAATCCTACCAATCTTTGTACTATAGCCATTGAAATTGTCCTTTTCCACCCTATAATTTGGAAAGCCCTTTGGCTTTTGCACTGCGTGGTTTAAATATAATATGACCGGTGAACAGAGACACCGGTTTTTTTTTCGTGCCAATTTCTTTGTATAATAAACTAAAGGGTCAAAACGGGTTATAAACTTAGGGGATATAGGCAAAGAGGACCCCATTCTTTGTTACTCTCAATTCAAGTATAAGAAATGACTTTTTTCATTTTTTGGCTGGAATTGGCCCCTGTGGTTTATAAAAGGGTATTGGGCTAAGATTTTGGGCTTTTTGTTTGGGCTTATGCATCCGGGTATTGTTTTAAGGATAAAGGCCCATAATACCGTTCAAGGACCATTTTGTAAGTCTTTTGGATTTTTTCTTCTAGAGTTGACATTGAGAGTTGACCAAGGTTGACATTTTACCCTTTGCATTCCGGCTCTACACACTAATCCGTCTTGTATCCGTGTTTTGCCCGTTTTGAAACATTTTTTTCTTGTGATATTTTATGATATAACCGGTACCTGCACACACAAAACCACCAAAACAATAATATCTTTGACCATTTTAAAAGTGTATTTTTGGTCATTTAGGTTAATTTTGGTATAAATTGATAAGTGAATTTTACAAACCTTAATCAAAAAATTTCCCAACCAAAACGATTGCTGTGGATCCCCCCACACGCAATATTACATGCCCTTATAAACCAAATATCTCAAAAAACTTACCCCAAACTAAAACCTTTTAAAAAGTCAATCAAAGATCTTTGTTAGAGAGCTAAGATATCACAATTTAATAAAACACCTGAATTCCCATTTTCCTAAACTGTTTTTTAATCTCATTTTATGAATTTTTTTCTTTAAAAATTAACTACCTTACTTACAACCTATATTCATGTGTTTTTGACCAATAATGTTAAATGTTTCATTACCTTATTAGGTAACATTTTAGATCATAGAACATAAAAGACACCAGATTAAGTTGACAAAAATATAACTTCGTCATTTCCCGACTTAATTTCACTTTTTCCATACTAACTTAAAAATTAAAGATCAACCGGTTAAGTACAAATCCAAGATCTAATACAACTTATAATTACAACTTGTTAAATTCCACCTTCCCGACATAATCATAAAATTAAGTTGTGAGTGCTCAAATTAATTTAAAACGATTAAATCCACATATATAGATAGTTTTGAAATCCGACAAGAATTTACACATGGGTCCTTTTGGCTAATAAGTAAATCACTTTAATACATTCACAACTCACAGCAACAAAACCCTTCCTTAGCTAAGGACATCATTGGTTCACTTACCCCATGAAATGACTTTCTTCACTAGCAATCCACCGACATCGGGTATTGCTAAGTGCATTTGACACCCCAATCCGGAAATAAAATCGAGACACATGAACTTTCCGATGAAAAGCCTGAATACTTTTGCAAACGTTGGTTCAAAAGAATACTTGGTTTTATAAAAGGAAAACTTTACTATATACATCCTCACCCTTCATTTGATGTCACTCGTAGCGAACCTGCAATGCTCCATGTACTTTACTTGCGATGGATTATTGTATATTAATTATAATACTAAGTGAAAATTTATAACTTAGCATCCCTTTTATTCCATCAGTAAATTTTTTTTTTTTCCATTTTTTTTTAATTATAATTAAATTTAACACATTATTTTTGCAAATAGAAAAATTTTTGTTTTTAGAAAACAAAGTCTAAAACTTAACTAAAATTCTTATTTTAACAAAGAATGTTGACTTCATCATTGATAAAGCTTTTTCTCTGTAATAGTTTGAATAGACATATAAGAGTAAACTCCTAAATTTTTTAAAAATTAAAAGAGAACCGTATATATAATCATTTTTAAGAACTTCGGGGAAGAAAAAACCACAAGTTATTCTTATAAGCCCATTAATTTTTCCCAAATAAACCTATGTTAGCATCTAATTCGTATTCAACACTAAACATTACTTATTCTTTTGCATTTAAACCCTAATAAAAGATTCGCAAAATACTTTAGCCGCTAATAAAATCCAACTCGCAATATTTAAAAAACTACTTGAAGATTAGCACAAGTCCCCTTCCCCATTTACTAAAGATTTCAAAGTCCTAGCATGTTTAAAGTCTACATGAGACTAGCACAAAACTATCATCATTAATTGTTTAGGAAGAAAAGCTATAACTCCAACAATCGTTCGATTGGGTCAACAATTAACTTTTTTATTCTCACAACGGAAAACCTGACATTCGTTGTCTTAACACTTATATTTTAATCAAACTACTAATATATATTTTTCCATTTTTATTCATTTTTTTCCTACAAATAAGAACTTATAATTTTTAAAAATTTTTGCTATTATTGTGGGAAAACGGACGTGAGACAAAACAATAAGCAGTAACATCAAATCGAAAGATTCCCTCTCCAAAACTCAAAACGATACATGTCCCTTAATGTTTAAGGCCGGGTACCCCCCCTACGAAAATCTAAGATCCACGTTAATTATAATAAGAAAAGCAAAGATAAAACGTGAAACGATAAGATTACAAGGATATCTATCTCCCCAAACTAAATTTCCAAACCAAAGTAAAAGAAAACTCGAGTGAAACGAGGCACAACACCGAACACAAGAGGCTTCAGAAATTGTTAGTTCAATCCTACAAAAATCACAAGTACAAACAACAACACAAAGAACGGAAAAAGCTAGCCTCAACACATCATAACACATTAAAAAGAAAAAGAAAATAGAAAAGGATAGGCATGGAGTGAACTCCCACGAAGCGGTCATTGTTTAATGGAACACCGAGTCGCAAGAATCGACTCGATCCCCCTGAAATAAAGTTTGATCCTAGGGAGAGCAAAAGTGGAAAACTTATTCATTAAAAATGCCACTGGCTTATAAAGGCGTAACGATGCCGGGTCAAAAACAAAATTCCCACATCCTAAAGAAAGAAAGTCAAAAGTGAAATCCTCGGGGTAGGATGAAATATGGTGAAGAAAAGTCCCAAATGAATAAATTGTTTTATGAAATCGGACATCATCAACATTTTAAATATAACACCAATTTTACTTCGGTAAAAATCTTCATTAAGGCCTTTAACAAAAATCATCTATCAAAAGCCAAAAATGGATTAAATCTCATGCATAACATCTGGTGGTTCCGAAGAAGGGCGAGAGCAATGGACTGGTTCTATTGAGGTGGGGACACGAGAATCCCAGAGGAAACGTTTTCAACGTCTAAAAATCTCTCTACTTGTTTACAAAGATTTTTATCATGAAAGGTAATGATAAACTAGTAAACCCTTGTATGAAAACTTTGATGTCCACGTATACCAAGAGTAATTCAATTGTAACACTATCCGACAACTCCGCAATGAAAGTGCCGAGTCAGATCTAAAAACAAAGTATGTGGTAAAATACTTGATTCGTATGGAATCAAGTCCACGGTTTTATTAAGTCCTTTTTTTAAATCCTTTTGATTTGGCAAAAATATCATTAAAATCAATTGGATTATCAAAAGACGATTCCTAATGCCATAACAATGGACAATTTGTATTATGACTTGAAAACATTTGTCATCTTTCATCTATATCAATCAACTCTTTTAGGACGCGAAAGAATTTAGGTATTTAATTTAAGAACGTTGCTAAAACAGACATATTTATCTACTTCCTTATCACCAATCTATATCCAACAATCCCATACAAAACGATCAACTAGAAACACAACGGCGTCTTCCAAGAACAAACCTACTCACCTTTTGAGATAGGACGATATGATTAGGCAACTTAGACACTATCCAAGGTGATGTTTGAATGGTTTAATATCAATTCCCGGTTGTGAATCGCAATATTTTTTTCAAGAACAAGCTATCTAACTTATTTTACTTTTCACCTTTTAAATGTAAGTGAGAAGAAAGGAGAAAGACATAACTCAAGACCTTCCTATTAATCGTCTCCTCTACAAGAGAGTATTACAACATTTTGCTAGATTATTACGTAATACAACGAAATCGAAAAGAGATATGAAAAGTTTGAAAAAGTTTAACTTCATGAAATATACCTTCCTTAAGAAATAGAAACATCATTACCCTGTGGTAATGAAGTATTAGGAAAGATTTGAGATTCATCGTGTGAAAAACTACGAAAGTATAATCACTAGACTTTCATCGGAGAAGAAACAGTAAAATGGAGCATCGGATGGAATATAAGTACAGCCCGACTAAAACGTATCGTCATTCCCAAAATCAATGATATAAAATATCAATTAAACAAATATCTTATCCAAGTTGTATCTCAGATATTTAACGGCAAAATAAACAAGTTTCTCCCATATCCCTTTCCTACTCTTAAAGTCAATTTTTCCTCGTAACAAATCAAAGAGAAGCTTTTGCGGTGCGAAAAGGAAATGTCCTTCCCAATAAAAACTAGGCACTCTCTGATCCTTGTTATCAAAATTAACCAACAACACAAAATCCGCAAGAAAAGTTAAAACCATCACACCTGACAACAACCATCCACTTCAAATGCCATTGGGTTTGATTAACTTAACGTTAGCAAGCTGGAGTTGTCCATTCGATTTTGGAGTCAAAGCTTCAAGCCTAAGTTAGCTTGATAAGATAAGAATTTATGAAATAAGTTTTTAAATGCCAAGCTCCGAATCAGCTAAAAGCAACCTAGTCCCTATCGAGTTCTTGTAACGCACATGGGGAATAAAGTAAACATTTTTCTCGGATCTTCCGTGAGCATCCCGGAACTTTGTTCATGAGAATAGCAGAACATTTCAGCATTTAACATTGTGATGGCGATCTCCCTCGAGCTTCTCTTTTGTTTTCCTTTGCACGACTTAACCATTTTGTATGAACTTTGGCATTTCGACGAGAGCATCCTTATCAATCCAAATCTCTAAACGGAGTTGTTATTGAACATCCTTCAAGAACGGCTATGTTGAAGCCCACTTGTTTTATCGTTCTCCTTCTCACTTCCATCCACCTCGTGAGTATGGAAGTTTTTTGGGTTATGATACGAATATAGGTTCCAGGAGAATTAGGCTCTTGAATTGACAATGTTCACGTTTTTAAGCTATTTGGTTTTGGAATTTACAATGAGAAATGGAATCTATCTTCCTTCCGGAGGTGGACTTGCGCGGTAACTTTCCTGAAACTTGTGTTTTTGCACTTTTGTCCCATTGACCGTCTCCGTGGTTTTTGTTCGGTTTCCTTTTGAAGGAATATTAAACAACGTGTGGTAGTAGGAGTCCGAAGGGCCTTCCAAAGATTTATCACTATCGTGTGTTATGAGCAATGTAATTTGATCAACAGGTGTTAGTTTACGGTTTCACTTGAAGAGTTACCTGAATTCGAAGTAGGAGGTAGAATTTTTGAAAATTATACAAAGAGTTTTGTCAACAACTGCGTAACATTATCCCATTTTTGATTTCTGCAAATTGTTTAACCTTGAATTTTTGAACATTCATCAACACCGCATCGTTTTTCCTTAACGAGTTTTATCAAAAATCCCGTTTTTCGAAACACCTGATTTTGGGGCGTAAGTAGCTTGATACAACAGGTGGTTGATTCGTTGGTGTTTTGGTAAATGGTAAGGCCTTTGAATAAACGTCTCCATGATTGTTTTTTGACGGTATTTTGTTTGAAATTGCCTCCACGGTTTTGATTCGTAATTGAAATTGTTTTCCTTGATATTCGCTTTTGGTTTTCTTGGTTTATTGTTTTGAACAATTGGTTGGGAAATCAAAAACGGGTGGTCTCATTTGGTTGCCAAATTAGGAGGATTTATTTGAACAAAGATGCCAAACGGCGTCGGTTTGTTGAATTTGATGAATTTTAATCAATGAAAACGGAAAATTCATTCCTTTTTTAACGGACAATTGTATTGAATTAATGTATTTGACCCACAGTAGACATCAAAACCTTTCCCTCCTACAGCTTTGACAGTAGCAGGAGTCCGTAACTTTCTTTCACTAATCATCATTTCTAATCGGCGTCATTTCGTAATATCCATATTAATCATTAAAGAGAAGGCTCGAGTTGTTGAAATATCAAATAGAATTATAAAGATGTAAGAAGTAGAAAGAGGACCATTCGTACACGCTCATTAGGTTCAATTGCACAACATCTTGAATAACGACCTTGGATTACTCTCAAATAATGGCTAAACCATCACGTGGCTCTTAATCAGAAAATTTTCCACCCGCGGCAAAATCTAAAGCCATCTTGATCATTTGTTAATCAAAGAAATTGTAGAACGTAACAAGTTGAAATGAATTCCGAGAAAAACCATGATGATGACCCATTGACGAAGAAGTCCTTTGAAACTGTCCTATGCTCCGTTGGAAAAGTTTCCAATCGGTTTTTGTAGAAGTAGTGAATCATTTTTGAAGGTAAGTTGTTTTCGATGTGGGAAAAATTTGTTATATGAAATTTTTTCAATGAACAAGATCAACCCCTCGTTTAGAATCGATCGCGGTGGTATTTCTTTATCTACCAAGTCTGGGCCTTCACCTTCGAGAGAAAAAAGGAAAAAAACAAAAGCTAATCGTTGTATTTGAACTTCGGATGTTCTAAACGTAGAAGGGTGACTTTGTGTTGAAACATCGAAGATGAATTAATGAGGGACTAGCTTACCCGCAAAAATTGATATACTTTATAGGAACAAGATTAAAATTCAAATTTTTAGTTTAAGCTCAAAATTGTTTTGCATTTTATCGTGTGTAACAACAAATTGTCAACATCGGTAACCCTAGATGGATCCTAGTACATCTGAGCCATGTACGATTGTGTCGGCCAATGAAAACTCCCATGTTCCACAACAATAAACTTGGTGTTATTTTGTTATTGACGACGAAATCAAATTTACGAGTTTATGAGAACGAGAGCTCAATAGCCACGAAAAAATAAAGAAAATTAAAAAGAAACACAAAAAATAATACTAAAATTTTTTATGACAATTTAGAATTATTTTGTTTTAAAAATCTATTTTAAAACGGATTTACACGGAAGAGCAACTTAAACCAAATAAATCGAATTTTACATCACGGTAGCCTCATTAAAATTGCATTTTTAAGAATAGCCGTACCTCGTAAATGACAACAAAATGCAAAATTTTAAAAATCATTTGGATTTCGCTTAGGGAACCTTTTCCAAGTTCATCCGAAACTAATTTAAAATACTACCTCGATTGAGAGTATAAGTAGGTATTCAATTACCAAACTATAGATTATTTTTATTTACAATTTTTTATTAATAGTCAAAATAATTAATAAAATTAAAATGTATACAAATAAAAATAAACAGACAAAACTCAACACACACTACAAAATCCAATGACACATATAAAACCAAAAAAAAAAAAAAATAAAATTTATTAAAAAGGTCAATTTTAATAAAACACCAACAATCCAACAATACCCGCGTACGAAAGGCACCAACAAACCCCATCAACCAACGTAAACGACGGAACACAATAACCCACGACCCCGGCCCGTCGCCATCAATGATTGTGAGTTTTACAAACACAAAAACAACCACCCATAACAACAAACCAAAGAAGAAACATAAACGCACTTACCCAAAAGACACCCTTAAAGAAAGAGATTATTCACTCAAAAAGATATATATACTTTATAAAAGACTAAAATTAACCAGGAATAATTTACACCCTGGTCGTTCCCCACCGACTTGTAGAAATTGACACCATGCTTTAGTTTTGGAAAAAGAAATTGAATGAGAGAAAAGATATTTTTTGAAAACTCATTGAAGAACTACTCTAAAATAAAAGCCAACAAATACAATGAATAAATTAAAAAGGCAAACAAACACTTCAACAAATAACGTGAAACCAATTAAAACAGACGATCAAGCAAAGTATATACTACAATAAACCCCTAAAATGCAACAAAGCTTTCTAAACCTAAAATAGGACAAAAGAAAATTTAAGTAAAAAGAAAAATAATATTTGATAATTATTTGTAAATTATTATGATTTAAAAACTTTATAATCCTAAAAAAAACTTAAAAAATAGCAAATTAAGTCCTAACAATTTAAAAAAGTGATTGTTAAACTTAAGAAAAGACCTAAAATTACCATAAAAAACTCCAGCAAACCTATTTTTTAAACTATTATTAAAATTAAAACACCTATTTTTTAAAATTAAAAATAAAAGAGCCAAAAAAGAAAAATAAAATCTTAAAAAGTTATAGAAAAATAATATTCTTAAATGTAAAACTCAAAAAGCCCTATTCATAAAAACAAAAAACTATTTTATAGTGAATTTCTGAAACATATTCTAAAATTTATGTATTATACAAAAACTAAAGAACTACTAAAATGGATTAAAAAAAAATCTACTACATGGAAAAAAGAGAACAAATACATGGAAAATCCTAAAGCAACAAAGTCAAAGGAAAAAATCCGAAGGAACCCCCCAAGCTTATCTAATAAGCTGCGGAAAAAAAGTGTAAAAAGGTACTACGTCTTTTAGATAAAAAGCTAAAAGTGAAAAAATGAGTAAAAGAATTAAATATAGAGATAAGCAAACAGATGAGCAAAAGAAGCATGTGGTAAGACGTGAGGTTTTGTGTTGGGAGTTCACGGGATTTCAAAACTCAAAGAAACAAAAGTATGAAAAACAAGCAAAAGTTGAGCACTTTTTAATGAAGGCAACATAAGCCACTAAAACCAGAAAATAAACTCTAAAGTCTTTTTGAAAGAAACTGACAACAGAAATAATGGATCTTTTGATCTCACTTTTGCCCTATTATTTTACTAAAAAACTTGCACATGCTTCAATTTTAAGCGCAAATTAAAAAGCAAAAGATGGTTCTGGTGATAGCTTAATGTATGTCCTCAAGCCTTTTTTTAATAAGCTACATAAACTAAGAAACACAATAAAACTAACTAAAAATTGATAATCAAAACAGCAAAACTCATGAAAAACACATTACAAAAGGCTTCAAAAAGCACTTAAGCATCAAACTCATTAACTAAACCTAACCTTGATCTTTTTTTGAAACACAAGTCTAATTACATAAGCTCAAGGAAAACTGAACCATCAAAACATTATACTAGAAGCCTAGACAATATTCCAAATTTAAAAGCTAGGATCTTAAGACTACTATTTTTGATCTTTTTGGATTTTTTTATGACTTTTAATGCTAGATGTACCTAAGTGATTAAGCTAGAAAATTGTAAAATAAGTTTAAAACTAAATTAAGCTATAACTAATCTATGAATCTACTGAATTTTAAAAGCATAAACTTATTTAAACTACCTTTACTTGGAGTCAATAGGTCCAACAGTATTAACTTATTGTTAATACTACTGGTGCAATTGACAGGAATGTAAGAACCAAAATGCAAGTAACCTTTGTGGTTACTTCTGCACTTGTTACACTCAATTAGAGTGTTAAGACACAAATTAAGCAAAAAGTATAGATAAACTTGTCAAAAACAAATTTCAAACTCACAAGAGCTTGAATCAACTTTAAGCTAGCAACAGATAAACAACAAATTCCCCTGGTGCACAGCCAAATATAATAAGCCTAAAATTGATTTTTATCTTAAACTAATCCTTCAATCCTTTTGAAAACCTAATCTAATATGATTATCAAACTGACAAAGGCAAAGATCACAACTTTGTTTAACTTTAAAAGGTCAAACTGAGTTATACCAAACACTCCTTTAGATAGCATAAAATCCAATTAAGCTTATAAGACTAAAATCCAATTAATAAAACCTTAATACCAGATATCTAATAGCTTATTACAAGCTTAATAAACATAATTCAGCAATCACTAATGCTAAAATCAAAGATCTAACACTATGCTTAACTATTTTTTGGTTTTTTATGATTTTTAAGATAATATGTAGAGAACTAAGATCTAATCTACAATGACTAAAAACAGATGATCAAACATGATTAATAAGTATACAAAAGCAATAATAAGCACTAATGAACACTAGTTAAGCAAATAAGCACAATTAGTAAGCAACTACGCAAGCATTTAAACTAGAAATTAAAAGACAAAGGAGTTTAAATGAAAACTTACAAGTTGCTTCAGCTAAACAGAAGCTAAGTTCAATTAAGCAGCTACAAGCTCTAGCTTATCCTTAAGGATAACCTTGTAAAGTCCATAGAAGCCCTTCCATGATAGGCTTCTCTTCCAAAGCTTATAAGTCCAAATAGTTAAGGTATTAACTGAATTTAAGGATTAGGTATATTAAGATCAAACTTAAGCTCAATTATTAGCTTAGAGACTAATAAGAGCTTGTAATTAGCTTATCAAAATAGTAGCTTAACATTAAAGAGCTTATGAATAAAACAAGAGCTTTTGACAGATTATTGGAAAGTAAAAGTTCAATTTTATTAACTAGAAGCTTGTTTACATTACTGAAAAGAACTTACAAAAGGATTAAATGAAAATTACATTTAAAGAGAACATTGCATAAGCTAAAACAATTAAGCTAAAAATTAAAAAGCTAACTAGATGGTGTGTGTGTGAAAAGTGTGTGCTATTTATAGCCCTTCTCTGAACCTTCTAGGTCTTCCTTGCTCTACACGCTCCTGCCAATCATAACCATCCATTTTCCCAATCATTGGAGCTTTGATCTTGGCCGTTTGATCAAGTTTGTACACATACGGATTGCCAGCGTGGCAATCCGTGATAGAGACATTTGTGCTTGTTGTGTGAGTGATTCTAGAGTAAACCCAATCATTTTCATGTGCTTCCTCACATCCACGTGGCTTAATTGCTTGGCTTGACCAATGAGGAGCCTTGATATGACTGATTTGACCCTGCCATCTTGTTATTGAGTGCTTGAATTACCCACTTTAACCTTTAATTTGGAAAAGCCCTATGATTTGACTGGAGGGTAAACTTTGGGACGATGAATGAACAGTAACCCTTTTGGCGCCCTTTTTCTAACTGAAACGGGTAAAAACATTTTTAAACTATGGGCTTATGGCAAATTCAGTCCTTGTGTTTGTGTTATTAAAAGCCTAGTGTTAAAATACTTTCAGAAATGGCAACATTGGTCCTTGGAGTTAATGGGCTAAGGTTTTGGGCTTTTATTTTGGGCTTTGGATCCGGGTGTTGTTTTTAATAGGTTTAGGGCCCATTTAGCTT